>JASDQU010509902.1:20963-35148 GCA_032191745.1 Picea mariana | reverse complement strand
GAGGTTATCGACATGAGGATTCGGAATTCGGGACACAGGAATACAATCGATAAAGTTTTATTATTGGCACTGCAATGCGCCCACCCGCGAGTTGTGTCGAGGCCCTCAATCTCTGAGGCACTGCTCGCCCTTGAAGCTATAGCTGCCCCATTGTCGTATGCCAAGGAAATCCCATCGGAACTAGAAGCTTACAACAACAGCAGAGGGGACTTTACTTGGTTTCTATCTCCCGGGGGTCGCACAGACGAGAGCCTGAGTGATTGGAGTAATTCTTCGGGCTGAAGAAGCACACATGACTCAAGCTTTTTTATGACAACCATTCACAGTTTGGCATTACTGCTTACACAGAATAATAATAATTCAAAGAGAAAATTTCACTTAGTTGTGTGGAAACAAGGAGATCGAATAAGTTCTCATCTTCGTTTAGCTGTGTGGAAACAGACAAGGAAAAATGTAGATAGGAAATCGTGTCTATATTTACCAGAAATTAAGAACAAGATGCTGTTATGATACATCAGTAAATTGTTTCAACAAATTCTTTGTTTTGATTAATTGTAATTCTTGATCCTATAAACGGATTCTTTATTATGATACTTTGTAAATCTTGATTGTATAAATTATATGAGTGTATTGCATACTGAAATTCAAGAAATGTAAGTTTTTTTTTATAATTCTTGGTTTTATAAATTCTACAAATCCTTCTGGATTGATTTCAGACAGTTGGTCCAGAGGTTCTCCAAGATATTTTGAAGAGATTTACCCTAATGAAGCACCTGGGCTCCTAGACTATGCCACAGCAAACAGTGTGAATTTCCGATAGAAAATTTGCTGTACAATTTTGAAGTCGGTTTGGTTAATTGATCGTTCATGTGAATGTAAGCACCATTTGTCGTGAGTGGAATGATCATGGGTCGGTTGTATGGAGCCGTCATATTTGTCATTAGATGCCAAGACTTGAGCTTATCGGTATCTTTGACTGTTGGTTGCAGATATTGAAAGGTTCAAATTTCGTGTGTAAGATTGGGCTTAATAGCAATTTAATTTCTAAAGTATTTTATTTTTTTATTTAACTAGCACAGTCGCCGTTAAATCGTGGCTGGCAAATCTTGAAACGTCGTTTATGGTAGATGTGGTAATAAGTTAGTGAACACAGTGATTTTTAAACATGATTAGGCAAACGTAAAAAAGTAAGCATATAAACGGATGTCTTTATAACAGCTCGGAAGTTAATAGATGAAATCAGAGCCATTCATTTATTGTGACATATTCTATGCATATTTAATGTCATTCATAGAAAACGTATTAAGAACTAAAAATCTATTAAATGTGCCCATTGTCAATAAGTGTACACCTTTTGGCGTAATTATTATTTACTTGATAATGTTTGAAAAAAAACTTATTAATAAATTATATTGAAAACATGAATGGGCCATGAACAGGTCAACCTGTGTGTGAGCTCATTCTGAATAAGTAATATGCAGAAATTGTCGCAATGCTTTTAAAATGGCCATCTGACATCACGTTGAAGATTTGATTACGCGCCCAATTTGTTCCACATTGTTTTCATATTAAAAAGTAAGGATGTAACGGCTATATTTTTTTTAATGAAATAAAATTAAATAATAAGCATTGAAATAAATTATAGTGATTATAAAAGAGTAAAAACGTAATCATAAAACGAAGCTTTTGTCTTTGACAATGGAGTAAAGATATAGTTTTTTAAATGAAATAAATAATAATTTCCACATTGTAATAATTCTTGATAGCCATGAAAAATTAAATAATGATAAAAGTTATCATAGAAATGCACGATTAATGTGTAAAAGTTGTAAGGAAAATAAATATTTGAATTCTTGATAGCCATGAAAAAATAAATAATGATAAAAGTCATCATAGAAATGCACGATTAATGTGTAAAAGTTGTAAGGACAATAAATATTTAACAAAGAAAAAAATATTAGTAATTTAAAAGTAATAACAAGTTTCAACTTAATAAAAGCAATCATAAATTGATTTTTTTTTTTATTATTATTAGAAGAATTTTGATGTCTAAAAAGTTTCAAGTCACTTTATGTATTACAATCCATTATTTATGGTTGAGTTAATTGGAAAATGTTAAAGATAATACTCACATTAATGCTATGTGCTAGTTTGAGGATTAGTTTGAGGTTTTGTAGGTGATTATTAAGATATTCTCTCAATCTACATCTCCATGTTTGGAGTTAGTTGGATCTCACTCCAACTATATATACGTGTTATAGCTTCATGTATTATCATAATACAAAATATTATTTATGTGTATCTAATTCTTCCTATTTGTAATTTGGTATCAGAGCGCAGATATGTCATCATCTCCTAGCCTCGGTCATCGTGAATCTATTCCACAGGAAAGAGAGGAGTCTGTTCGAAAAGAAAGAATGTCGCTGTGAGAGGAGAGTCGTTATCAGTCTGCCATCGACACATCGGAGCCGTCAACAACTGAAGGAAGAGCAAAGTCGTGGAGGTCGCTTTCTGGTGGGGTGAGATCTGTGTAAGAAATATTTGTCATCTGTTTGTAGCTAGCTATTACAAAGAGGTAATATGGATTCATCCATAATGTTGGAGAAATTTAATGGCATCAATTTTTATACATGGAAAGTCAAAATACAAATGCACTTGATGAATAAGGGATTGTGGAATTTAATAAAAGGAACAGAGAATGCACCTACTGATGCCAAGCTATTAAGTGAATGGGAGAATAGAGAAGACAGGGCCAAGGCTATTATTGGATTGGATCTTTCAGACACTCAATTGCATTCAATTGATTTAGCAAAATCATCTAAAGATATTTGGGAGCAATTAAGTAAACTATTTGGAGAAAAGGCTTTAAACACAAAGTTCTCTCTTAAATTGCAACTCTTTAGCCTTAAAATGCAAGATGAGATACCACTATCCAGTCATATAAATGCTTTAATGTCTCTTTTAAGGAAATTAGTTGATGTTGGTACCAAGGTAGAGGCAAAAGATTCTAAAGAAATTATGTTAAATAGTCTATCCTCTAAATATAACAATATTGTATTCGCATTAAGTCAAATGTCTTCTCAGTCATTAGAAGAAATGGTAGCATCACTTTTAGCCGAAGAAAAAAGGATGAATCCAGAGGACACAAATGTTCATCATAAAATTGCATTATTCTCCAAGGGTAAGACGAGAAAAAATAAGGGGCCAGGTGAATGTTTTTATTGTCACAAGTATGGACATACTGCATGGAATTGCAGAAGTCATGCAAAAGATATTCTAAATGGTAAAGAAATTGCAAACATTTCTCATATAGATGATTCATTTGAATCATATAGTGATGAAGAACCACCAGAATCTCCACTCAAACTATTCTAAAAAAAAAGGAGGGGATTTCAGCTTTTCTAGTGTTTGTATGTGTGGTGTGCTATTTATGTTGTAATTTTTTCAGTATAGTGTTATGATGCAGAGACACAACTAAGGTTTATACTGATGTGACCCATCGTGCTCCGGGAGCATTAGATACAGGTTATTTTTATGGTAAAGTTGTGAAACTGGCCACTGAAGATATTCCGTATTTAGATCATTCTCCTAGATACCGTGGATAGCCGAAAGCGAAATATTCACAGATGGAAGTGTATCCATAGGATAGTTCAGTATCAAGATTGTCCTTCGAGAGGTTGAGAAGCATCAGTTCTACAAGAACATCAAAGATGGTCGGAAGCATTTATATTTTAAATGAGTCGAATGGTAAGCTCAAAGATGGTCAGAAGCATTTATATTTTAAATGAGTCGAATGGTAAGCTCAAAGATGAGGATGAGAAAGAGTGCAATCTGGAGGCATCAGAGTGGGTATAGGCGCTGATGAAGACCATACCAGACAAAGTTAAAGCATTGTAACTATTTTTTGTTTTATAAATGTGATTTCAGATTTGTAAGTTTTGTAATGTAAGCATTAAAGGGGGGTATTAGAGATAATGCTCACATTAATGCTATGTGCTAATTTTGAGGATTGGCTTGAGGTTTTGTAGGTGACTGTTGAGATAGTCTCTCAACCTACATCTCCATGTTTGGAGTTAGTTGGATCTCACTCCAACTATTTATACGTGTTATATCTTGATATGTTATCATAATACAAAATATTATTTCTGTGTATCTAATTCTTCCTATTTGTAATTGAAAAATTGTCTAAAAATAAAATTAATAAAAAATAATATATTGATGTGACTAAAAAGGAAATATGTAACTATAAATAAAGTTAACTTTTCAAAAAAATAATTGTCTTTTAAGTGACTAATACCTTTATCATTTATCCTTAAATAACTTAAAATAAAATATAAGTATAAATTCATGATTCCTTAATTATATAATATATTATTAATTAAAATATAAACCATTTAAATCATATAAAAATATATAAACAAGAAGCATATAATATAATATATAACATATTATATATATAGGTTGATATATAACATATTATATAATATTATATACAATACATTCATTCTATATTATATACATTCAATATAATATTATAATATTATATACATTCAATATAATATTAATTTACTTGAATTATATATATATATATATATTAAAAAATATAAATTGTTAATATATAAAGTTACATGAATATTTTATTAATTCATTTTAAATTTATTTTATTTTATTATATTTTTTAATGGATTTTGTTTTTCCTTTGGAAAAAAAGCAGAAAATTTTATTACCATCAGTATAAGAGTTTACAAAATGCATGACATCTCCTATGTTAAAAAAAAAAAGGGCTTGCATCCTGATCTCTGTACATGAAAGTAGAAAAATATATCAGACAATTTTACATACCAACCATAGATAAAAACCGAGGAAATCTATCAAAACTGCAATTTCTTGTATGTCTCGCAATATAATATGGAGCATGCATATAAAAAAGGTGGTTGATCCCAGCAGCTGCGGATTCAAAACACAAAGTTGTCACAGCCAAATCAAGACAAACTAAAATTATCCCATGTATCCGAACTGTGGACTCGGAACTCTAATCCTGAGTAACCAAGGAAGATCTGTGTTGGGTTCCTACTAGGGAGCCATTTAGGGTTTCTTCTACTGACCACTACCCAATATCCAACTGAAGACTCTCCTTAGAGAGTTGATCAACCCTTTGGTTCCTTTCCCTGTAAACATGATGAAGAGAAAAAAAGGCAAAAGAATCTATTATACTGAGAACTTCCATAATAGCACTGAGTCTGGTGTTGTGACATTTTTGGATTTTGTTCAAACAATTTATTATTAGTTGGGAGTCACCTAAAATTTGTAAAGAAGTAACCCCTCTCTCTTTTGCAAAAGTGATCAAAAACTTTATGGCCATCAATTCTGCAAAATTGTTTGTCCTAGGGCCTAGTCCTAATTTTAAAGTAAAGAAATGTTTGTCTGAGTACAACAATGTTTCCCCTCCTCCACTCCTTTGGCTGTCTAAGAGGGATGCTCCATCAAATAAATCCCACAGCCTTGTTTTGTCCACTCCTTCTGTGTGTACCACCCTTGGAGGGGGTAAATGTTTCCTTTGGGGGAAATGAGATAGGATATCAAGGCAATGAATAACAATATGATCTGGACTGGATATAGTGTCTTTGAAAATTGCCACATTTCTGGCTAGCCAAACTCCCCACATGATGAGGAGGGGTATTTCTTTTATGCTTGCATTTGATCTGGAGGCTGACAAATCCTTCTAGGCATCCTCTATAGAGGGACCCTGCCAAATACATCCATGTTCTAACCTGGTTGAAACTTCCTTTCAAACCTGTATAGTAAAAGGGCATTTCATAAACATGTGGAAGGAGGATTCTTCCGCATTTTTTCACAACATACACCATCCTGGTCCCTCCAAATTTCTGATTTTCATTATGTCCCAAGTAGGCATTTTCTTCTTTAAAATGCACCATAGAAAGATTCTAGCCTTGAGGGGAAATTGGATCTTCCATACCTCCTTCCACCACCAGTTCGGTTCCATTTGCATTTTATATAGATTAATCAGGGTATAAACTGCTTTCAGAGTATAAACCCCAAAGGGGGAGTGTTTCCAGATGAGTTCATCCTCTCTGATCGTAATCTTTACATGGTATGTATTTAGGACATTGATGTAAGCTCTCCAAGACTCAACCAAATCTCCTTCTAACCCAAATTGATCAACAGTCAACCATCCTTGGCTCCAAATGGTTGTTTGGGTTGGATCCACAATTTGAGAGAGATAATAAATTCATTGCAGGTGTAATATTTCTATTAGAACCTGAGGGAGCAGATGTTTTCTGTTGCTTCCTGGCCATGGATCCATTCCAATCTCGACTTTGTTTCCCTTTCCAATTTTCCATTCCAAACCTTCCCCTATTACTTGGAAAGATTTTTGAGTGGATTTCCAAATGATTGAGCAGTTCCTTGCCTCTTTAATTGGAGTTCTGACCCAATCTTCTATTGTGGGTTGATTAATGTATTTTTGGTTAATTAATATTGTCCACAGGCTTGTAGTAGTGATGTGTCTCCATCCAACATTTGTTTCCAGGGATTTAGAGAAAATATGGATATTTTTAATGCCCCACCCTCCTAACTTCTTTGGGGATGCCAACACACTCCATTTTACCCATGGAAAGATGAACTACTCTTTTGATCCTTCCCACAGAAACTTTGAACAGATTCATTTAAGCTTTTCAAGAATTCCTCTAGGAATCCACGCCAACGACATCTAGTAGACCAGAATGGATTCCAGTACTAATTTTACTAGCACCATCCTTCATGATCTTGACAGCCAATGAAAGCTCCATACCTTTAATCTTTTCTCCAATTTTGTTATTAACCATGCCCAATCTTCCTTTCTATAGTTGTTCGGTTTGATGTGGAAACCCAAATATTTCAACCCTTCATCAAAGGGTTTCTTCTCATATGAAAAGTTGGATTTATACCGTTCCACTTCTTGGTTTTTTATAACATTTGTCAAAATTGTGGAGTTTTTCTCATTTATTTGCATCCCAATGGCTTTTCTAAATTGGTCCACAATATTTGTAAGCTTATCTGCATGTCCAAGTTGTCCATTACACAAAATCAACACATCGTCTACGAAAAGCAGATGTGTAATACTTAATCCCCCTGAAATGTGGATTCCTTGAAAATAACCTATGTTCTTTGCCTCTTGAATGGATCAACTTAGTCCTTCGGCTATCAACATAAACAATAGAGGCGAGAGAGGGAAGCCTTGTCTGAGGCCCCTCCCTGCTCTGAAGAAAGGCGAAGCATCCCCATTAATAAGGATGTCAAACGATGCAGTAGATAAACATCCCACCACTAAATTGATGAAGGAGATCTCAAAGCCAAGGTGAGTTAGTAGTAGCCTTAGATATACCTAAATCCATCTCGCTCTGTCATAGGCCTTTGAGAGGCCAATTTTTGTTATCGCCCCCTTCAATTTCCTGGTTTTGATGCTATGAAGTGTCTCCTGTGCAACTCCTATGGCTTCATGGATTTGTCTGCCTTCCAAAAACCCAAATTGTTATGATAAAATTATTTTGGACAACACTGCCTTGATTCTTCTACTAATTATTTTTTAGAATATCTTGAAAATTCTATTACAAAGAGAAATTGGTATGAAGCCTTCCAAGGTACATGGATTATCAAAATTTGGAATCATGGCTAAAAAATTAGCATTGAAAGTGTCATGGACATGGACATGGACATTTTTTCTTGATTCCTCCACCACTTTTAGTATATCTTTCCCAATTAAGTCGTAGAGCCCCATTAAAAAGTCCATTGACCAACCATCTGGGCTTGAACTCTTGTCCTTTTGAAAAATGGAGATTATCTCCTTCAATTCTTCCTCCTTAACTTATTTCATTAGTTCCCTGTTGTATTCTTCTTTTGCAAACCTGGGGAATGGTCTTATTATTCCCAGAATAGTCTCAATCTAAGAAATGGCATCTTCCATAAACAGATTCCTAAAGTGTCTTGTGCTCATTTGTGCCATGTCTTGAAAAGAGGAGGCTTTGTTTCCTCGGGAGTCATTCAGACTCCAGATTGTATTTGTCATTCTTCTCCCTTTTGCAAAGTCTTGGAAAAACTTTGTATTATCATCCCCTCTTTTGAGCCACAAAGATCTGATTTTTAAACGCCAGGATTCTTCTCTTTTTTTTAGCAGATGAATGCACTTCCTTTCAAGATTGAGGAGTTGGTCCTTGGATTCTTGGTTTGCATACCCTCCTCCTTCTGCTTCAAACATGTTTTGAAGGTCTCTTTCTATCTCGTCCAATTCTTGGTCTTCCATTTTTCTTTTCCTCCTTTCCCAAAGTCCTGTCTCCATCTTCTTCAGCCTTTTCAAGTTTGTGGCCATTTGAACAACAACCCAGATACATGTAGAGGTATCAATAGGCATACATAATTCCTTTACTAGAGCTATCAACTGTTCATATTTTAGGCATGAAGAATTGAATTTAAATGGACTTGTAGGTTTTTTTGGTTAGGGGGAAACTTCGAGGAGAATAGGATGGTGGTATGATTCTCCCCCACTTCCCACCCATTTTATACAGATTAGGGGAGACTCTAGGATATGTCTTGCCAAAAGAAACTGGTCCAATATTTTTGTGATATAGTCCTTTCCCAACCTTGTTTTTTGCCATGTTAGGGCTAGTTTTAGGGGAGCTAGATCCATGAGGCCCCTTCCTGCGATCACATGAGAGAAAAAGTTGGAGAGAGGATCTAGTCGGGATATTTCTCCCCAAGATTCAACCTCTCCCATTGAGAAGTTTAAGTCTCCTCCCAAGATGATGTCGTGATGGTTGAGGAAGGACTTCCTCATAAGGGCTTCCTAGAAGTTGACTCTACCCTAATGGGGACCATACACATTGAGGACATAGAACTCCCTTCTCAATTCTTCGAAATAAAATATGGCTCCTAGAACCAACTCACAACTCCAAGAGTTTATAACCTTATATTTTTGGGTCTCCAACCGAAGGCCATAACTCTTGATATCCCTCTTGCACTTGTACATATGAAGTTCCAAATTTCTAGGGTTTCCTCTAGAAGGGGAGTGATCGTTGCTTCATCCCCCATCGTTTCTTGGAGAAGAATGATATATGGTTGGTTTGACTCCACTAGCCTTTGGAGAGAAGACTTTTTGGTGAGGCTCTGTACACCCCTGCAGTTAAAGGAAATAAATTCCATGTCCTGCCCCCTTCCCGGGGTTGAGATGCTCTTAGGGCCCCAATTATAGAATATTGTTTCCCTGCTGCAATATTGAACAAGGCTTTGGATTGAGCTTTGGACAAAAACGATTTCCTTCCTTTGCTCCTTATCCCATATGATGCAGGCGGGTTGAGACCTAACCCATCAAACTTTTTGTTTACTTCATTTATTTTTGGGATATCCCTGTTGCGAAGGTGATATGAAATCAAATCCTCCTCAAAATCCCTCGAGGATGAGGAGGAATTGTCATTCACATGAATGATATCCATGGGCAGGGAAGGATTCAAAACGTTCGAGGAAGAAAAAAGGTGAGGGGGGTTAGGGAAGGTTTCATTGTAGAACATGATGTCGAATGGAAATTTTTGGTGATCCTATCCCACTCCTTCCCAAATAAAGTAAGATATTGGAAATTTAAATTGATGGTGTGAAAAGAAAAAAAGGGCATACCTGATCGATTGTGCAGTCGAGGCATATGGTGGATTTGATCCTACTACTCCCGTGTCCATAAGACCATTTGTCTATTGGATTCCTGGGTCACTGGTCCACCACTCGCCTGTATGGGTTTCGATACTAAATTCCCATCTTCTTCTAGAGTCTTCGAAGTGTGGTGCCTCGATGTTGACGGGAGAGAGGTACCTTCCAACTGTGAGGATCCTCTCTTCTTATCCATCTATGTCCTTTGGTCTCCTCGGACTTCTCTCCTCCCATGCAACATAATTTTTCATTCCTTTTTCACATGGTCGTGTTTGTGGCATCTCCAACATCTGAATGAGATTCCCTCATAGTCCAATTTCTGTTCCAGACATTTTCCCCTACAAGACAGGATTATTTCCTCCACAAGACCTTTTTTGATATTTAGGAACACCAAAATTCATGAGGCTGGCATTTACTTTGTGGCCATAAAAGACATATCAACATATAAAAAAGTTCCCATTGTGTTCCCTAGTAGTCTGAATCCCTCCTTGGTCCATAGTTCCATTGGAAGCCCCGACAATCTCACCTAAACCGAGATATCATCAAATCTTTCTCTACTTGCATAAAATAATGGTGACCACTTCTTCAAAAGCATTGGAACCGAGTCTATATACCAAGGGGATTTCAACACCCATTCCACCTCTTCTTCCTTTCTAAACTTCAACATGAACGAACCATTTTCTAGGGTTTGTACCTATGGGGCCACGCCCAACTTCTCCCCCCATAGTTTACTTACCCATTCCTCCAAATTTTCCTGACTGAAGTGTCATACATTCACTCTACCCATTTTCAGAATCTCTGTCATTTCCTGGACCTGCGATAGCATTACGTCGTCTCCCAAGGATAGGTTAAGGGGGGAGGTTGGCTTGATAGTAGATGAAATTTTCTTTCTCGACGATGAATACCTTTGGCTACCTTCCACAGAGCAGGAGTTCCCTGAGTCCTAGATATCCCTTTGCTTATTGCCTTCCTTTGGAGCTACTTTATGAATGTTATTATGCCTCTGCGCATTAGGGTTTTTTACAAGAGATGGGGTAATTAAAATTTTACCTTGGGTCACTGGGTGTGAATTTCCTTCAACACCTTGCACAGAGAGGCCTTGAGTGGGGAATTTTTGACCAGTGCATGGGTCGGCCCAGATATGCATGCTTCTACTTGGCCCAATTTCAGATGGAAAAATCGTCCTAGCTCCTGATAAATCATCGAAAATTTGTTCTAAAACCCTAGAGTTGCTCTCCACCTGATACTATTTCAATGAGAATGGAGATAACAGTTCTGAAAGCCCTCCTGCCCCTGGAGGTGAGAGAGGAGGCAATGGTGAGGCCTCAAAGACCCTAGCTTCTACCAATCCCTCTAGTAGTCATGGTGCCTCCCCAATCCTCCAAACTATCCTTTCCTTCCTTTGGTCTTGCTGTAGATTTGGTTTAGAGTCCAGGTGGTGATACCCATATTTTCTGTCGGTCCAGAAAATCTACCTCAAACTGTAAAAGCTCTATATCCTCCATTGTGACGGGGAAGGTTGGTGAAATTTGTTACCACACTGTTTACGCGGGCGCCCGCTAGTTGACAGTCTTCCAAAGGTTTGTTGTGACCCTGTCAGCGAGAAGGGAGATCACTGGAGAAAATACGCGTGAGATGGGGGACCGAAAAAAAATACGTGGTGGAAAAAAAACTAAATCTTTCCTAGACCCCCGCTCGAGCTTGCGGTTGGGCCTCAGGTTCCATGAGTTCGCCAATCCAAGCTCATAAGCCCTTTGTCTATGAATATGCCAACTTTTAGAAATTAGAAATTAGAAATATAAAATATTTACTATATTAATGGACATGAGTACTTTATTTAAAATTGATTTGTGAGTACTTTTTCATTATGGGTATTTTTTCAAAGCACCACCATAATTAACTATGGGTTTCCATCCACCATTGAAAATGTGACAACTCACCATCTTTAACTCAAACAATGCCAACTCATCCCCAGGGGATGATGTCATATTTTGAATTGTGATTGGTTCTTATAAAGTTGATTTTGGTGGTACATATTTTGTTTTGAGGCCCCTTTTAATCCTAAATTCCCCTAATGCGTCATCCCATTGAACATGTCTTATTGAATTTATGATCTCTACTTGTCATAACTTTCTTGTAGGATAACTTAATATTATAGATGATGTAAAAGTTCACACATAGAGATAGATGCAACTTCATTGTAGAAAACTTTACTTCACACAATATGTAAAACTTCACATATAAGTAGGTTAAGAAAATTGTTTGTGAAGTGATACACGTTGCAGAGAGTGTTAAGAGAGATGATGCCACACGTGTGCATGATGATTCTTTCATCATGTCATGTTATATTATGGTGGTTTATTTTAATACTTTGTAATTGGATCTCGAAATACATCGATGGTCATAGATAAATAGTTTTTTTTATGACAATACCATCTCAGTTATGGAGGATAATAGACATGTTATGCCATGCCATTTGGGACACTGTCTCTAAAGGTTACATACTTATAAGGACTTTGATGAAGAGGGAGTGCAAAACCTCCTCCTGATCTGATCTAGTTGGATATCGGTGGTAACCCATCTATTCCACTGGCTTGAAACACAATTTTCCACCTTGGCAGCGTTTCTCTAGTTTTCGAGTCCCGAACTTCTGGGGTCGTTTTGAGCCCCTAAACAACGTTTTTAGGGATCGCCACAATTACATTGTAGGATTTGTCCAAAGTGTAACAACAACATGTGTATTCCTCATATATACCTTTCCAATGAGCTATCGTGCGCCCCAAACAAATATTGTATGCCAAAGTTACGCCCCTGAGAAGTTGATACACCAAACTACCCAAAATGGGGTCCACAAAACTGTTGGCTTTTCATCTTTTGGGGTTATGGTTTTGGATTTTATTTATATTAAAAAGGAATTTAGAGCCTCATTTTAATCCATCTTCTTGCGAATGTGATTATCCATGAGATCTCTTCTTAGAGATAAGCTTCCACCATTCTAGTGATTCTTTCACTTTGTATTTCTACAGTTTTGTACATTTCGCTCATTAATGGAAATTGTGTATTATTGTATCTCTGTGTTTATGGTTGCATATTTGATATATATTTTTGTTATATTATTGGATATCTGAGATATCTCTGTACATTTATTTATTATATCTCCGCTCTCATTTCGTGCCGAAAATAATCTGGATTAGTGGTATCAGAGCAGGTTACTCTTGATCGATTTTCAGTGCATGTCCCCGACGAGGTCCGAGTATATCAAGTTGGGTCTCGATTTTGTCTCTCTTGAGGAAAATTGCTCTTGCACACCCAAGAAACCCTCCATGGAAGAAGAAAAGAAAAATAACAGAGAAGAAGATTCTATTAATCTGTTGCTTGAGCAATCTCTCACGTGATAGAGGGACAAAATGATGGAAAATTTTTCCCACATCCTTCAACGCCTGTCGATAAAAACATGCGCGTCTTCATCAAGAGGCCACTTTGGAGGCACCTCTCCTTTGAAGGTACAAGTTAATTTTGATATTCCTATATTTGAAGGACATATAGATGTAGATGCCCTAGAAAAATGGTTATATCTGCTAGAAGGTTATTTCTCTGTTCATAATTTCTCTGATAGGGAAAAGATCACCTTCGCACTCCTTAAGGTTCTCCCCCATGTCAAAAATTCATGGGAAACTTACTGGGACAAAATTTCCACAAAGGAGTTTGGAATATATGGGTTCAAGCCTACTTGGGATTTTTTTGTGGATGCAGTCAAGGAACAATATTACCCTTTTGGAAACTATGAAGACCACTACATGAGATGGATCACGCTGCGTCAAGAGAGGGGCCAAGAAGTGTCGGAGTTCACCAATACCTTCCATACATTGTGCACCAAGCTGGGTATCAAAGACTTCGAGCGAAATTTGGTTCTGAAATATCGTGGGGCTCTACACAGATACATCCAAAATGAAATGGATTTTCTAGACATCTCATCACTGGGTATTGCTTATCGATATGTTGTTAAAATCAAGCATAAATTTAAGCACTAGAACAAACGGGAGTTCAGGTCTGCAAATCCGCAACAACCAAAGTATGGTTAAGATGGCCCTAACAACCAGTCTTCAGAAAACCCATTCAAGCCACAGGAAAAGAGGGGTAATGAAAAGACGAAGAAGGACACTGGAAAGTGGTGCGATTTCCACAAAATCCCCTAGTACAACACCAATGAATATATCTCAAAACACTCATTGGTGGTCGAGATCAAAGACAAGGAGCCAAACCCTAATTCAAAATATGATTCAGAAAATATTGATAGAAGATAGATCATCGACGCAGACCTCACTGCTATTGTCATGACCAAAACAATTCAACTAGAAGAACCAACAAATCCTAAAGAGGGGGAGCGCCCTTTTCATTCATAGATGTGGATGAAGGGGACCTCACTACATTTTATTGTTGATAGCAGAATCCAGAAGAACCTCATCTCAGCAGAGGTCGTCAAATAGTTGGGATT
>JASDQU010509902.1:6611-20791 GCA_032191745.1 Picea mariana | reverse complement strand
ATGTGGAAGATCCATGCTATCTATGAGTCTCGACCCCGTAGTGTCATTGTCACCCTGGGGGATCGCCTCTACAGGATACCATACGTAGTTCCAATTACTGTCCCACCTAAACAGTGTCGCAAGGTAGTATCTCATACTACAAAATTCAACTTCTTCACAATCTGTTCAAAGGGTGAATAAAAGGACACTACAACCACTACAACCTTAGCCCAAGCACCTTCTATCCAACAGAAGCAGGTCGACAAGATTGCAACAAAGTGAAAAGATTCCTTCTGCACACAATCATCTCAGGTATCTCGACTCGTTGAATAGACTCAACCCCTCTAGGAACAGGTTCGTGAAAACCTTCAACAAACTAAGAAACACAACTTCTCCAACAAGACAAGCAGCTCACCAAGGTTTAAGTTCAACAAATGCTTCCCCCTCTCCCCTGGGAACGCAACACAATGGATACCATTGCTTCCCGAGGAGGGAGTATTGATCTAGGTGGATATCAGTGGCTACCCACCTATTCCCCTCACTCGAAAAACATTTTTCCACCTTGGCAATTGTTCTCTAGTTTAAGGTTCCCGAACTTCCGAGGCCGTTTCGAGGCCCTAAACAATGTTTTTAGGGATTTCCACAGTCACACTGTAGCCTTTAGCTAGAGTGTGACAACAACATGTGTATTCCTAGGATAGACCTTTCCAACGAGATATCGTAGGCCCCAAACGAATATCATATGCTGAAGTTACTCCCTTGGGAAGTTGATACACCAAACTACCCAAAACGGGGTCCACAAAACTATTGGATTTTCATCTTCCGAGGGTAGGGTTTTGAATTTTCTTTATGTTAAAAAGGATTTTAGAGATTCATTGTAATCCAGCTTCTTGCGGATGCGAGTAGCCATCACATCTCTTCTCAGAGATAATATGCCACCATTCTAGCTATTCTTTCACTCTGTATTTATATAGTTTTGTACATTTCACTCATCAATGGAAATTGTTTTTTACTGTATCTTTGTGTTTATGGTTGCATCTCTGATATATATTTCTGTTATATTATTGGATATCTGAGATATTTCTGTACATTTTTTTATTATATCTCCTATCTCATTTCATGCCGAAAATAATCTGGATCATGATCGTCATGAATGAATACAAGTCATGGAAGTTAGGGTTGCATAGGCAACTTAGATGGACATGCATACCTGTAGTTGGGAAGGTTGTGTGACTAGTTGGCTAAGTTGGATGCACTTGAGAGTGTGTACTTGGCTAAGAAACTTGAGGAGGTGAGCCAAGACTTATATGGATGGGTGTTTCTCACTTGTGTATCCCAATGGGCGAGCATGATGCCTTGAGGAACATGTCACTGAGAATTGTGACCAATGGGCGTGCTCACCTTGCAGACGTCTTTGGAAAGACATCCTTGGTTGTTTTGGTGTAGATAACTCAAGGTGAAGAAAGATGAGGCCAACATGGGCAAGTGGGTGAGTTGGGGTGCGAGCCAATGAATCAATGCGATGGTAGGATGCATTGCGACTTGAGTGAGACACACAACAAGGCGAGTTGGTTGGTTAGCTCAGGCTCACCAAAAGGATGTGACAGTTCATGCATGAAAGCGTGTGACGGTTCATTTAGGTGGACACACACACACACACACACATATATATGGAAGAGTGTGACAAGCTAGAGACAACAATTAGGTAAAAAACTCAGTAGAGAACAAGACCAATTTTTAGGCATGAGACTTCTTTAGGTGGTGAAAAATATAGGGTGAGACTTCTTTGGGTTGAGTTTGTTAGGCATTATGGGTTCTGATCTGGGCAGTGCACGCAATGGGGAAGAAGTCTTGTGATGAGGATGTGAGATGACTTCAATCATGATGCTGTGAGGAGGACGTGAGCTGACAGGGTTAGGCAAGTCATGCAACTTGGCAACATCCATCTTATGTGTGAGCCTTGGGCTCCCTTCTTGTACCAACACATTGTATTGTACATCGTTGTAATATCTTGTATAATAATATGTCTTGTATGGGTGTTAGGCACTTATGATGCCACCCAACCATACTTATAGTGTATGTTTTAGGTGTATGCATGTTGCTTGTTCTTGGTTTTCATATTTGGATAAGTATAGAACTTGATTATTGTATATGTTAAAGAATGTAAGTGTAATGTAATGAAGTGCACGGTTGAGTGAGTGACTTGGTGACAAAGAGTTGAGTAAGAAGACTTGACTCAAGTAGCTCTAGGCGTAGATATTGACATAACTTGAATGAAAGAGGCACATTCTGGGAAAGTTACTCTCAACATGGTATAATAGTTGAGTTGGAAATGTCGCGATGTCGCATGACTACATGTGATGAGTGACATGTGGTATCTGAACAAAATCTGAATATAGCTTAGTGAGCTCTTCACCAATGTCACCTTTGTGACATGTAGTATCAGAGAAAAGTTCGTGCAAAGTTGGGGTTGTTGGCTCAACTCCATGGAAGATCGGACATTTGTTTGGCAGTAAAATTATAACATGACATTGGGGCATGGGACAAGTTGCTGACAAACAACTGCAAAGTGGTTTGATGAATTTGGACATGAGAAAATTCAATACCTTGGTGTATCAAGAAGCCAAAGCATTGTGCAAATGAAGCGTAGCTTGTTGATTGCATAAGTGATTGCAGATGTGATCACAATAGTTAATTGCAGAAGTGGTTGGGAGTTTGAAGATCGTGAAGTGGAGCAGTTTTGGGTTGCGACGGAAGTGGAATCTCCATTGTGCAGTGACTTGACTGGAGGTAGGGAGAGGTCTGAGTGATGGGTTGAGACTTGGATGAATTGGGGTGAGTGCAAGTTCGATGAAACACAAGGAAACATCAAAGAGTTGAGTCGCAGACTTGACACGGGCGGTTCGAGTGCACTTCACTAAGATATGTATGTGTTGAGCTTCACCAAGCCCATGTGTTGAGTCATGTTGTTTATCAACTTGAAGTGTGGAAGACTTCAGAGAAGTTGGTTTTGCATCAATGGATCGATTTGATAGGTTTTATAGTGAAGGCTTGGTGCTTTGGTTCCGAAAGGATGGTTCGATGGAAGATAAGGTGACTTGGACGCGTCGCAATTTTGTGACTTAGCTAGATTTTGAGGTGGACAGATAGAATCAATTTGGAGTCACAACAAAGGTGCTATAATATTTGTAGAGCTGTGGAAGGTGACTTAACTAAGTTTGTGAGACAATTCATTGGTTTGGGTGAGTGTAGGTCAGAGACAATAGACTTGAACCATGGACGTAGCCAAGGGTGTCATTGGACAAGGTATGGTTATCTCTTAAGTTGATTCATTACTTAAGAGTTGTGATGAGTTCTTTGAAGGGAAGTTGTGTGACTTAGTGATTCAAGTGAAACCTGTTTCCGTGGTGAAAACCGAAAGACTTGGGAGTGGCCTAAGTCGTGCAGACTTCAAAGGATTCATGGAGTAGTTGGGACACCTTGATATTAGTGAGTGTGTAGAGAGATCAGGGTGACCTACTTGGATGAGTCCAATGAAGGACTTAGGAATATTTGGATGTGGTCATAGAGGTGGCTTGAAACGCTGCCTAAGTCTCTGAGGATAGGCATTGGAGGACTCATTGTAGTATAATAGACAATGATGCCAAGAAGGTGCCAAGTTTGAGAGGAAGGATGAGGTGATTTGGTACATGGAAACTTAGACACATTTTTCGGGTCATGCGATGACTTGACAAGTTGCAACACAAATGATAGAGTATGAGACATTTATGGAGGTGCAAGGATGTTTTTTCTAAGTAGTGGATGGAGTCAACGAAGAAGTCGACCGAGAAATGTTGACTGTCAACCTCAATGGGTAGAATTTAGACCAAGCGACTTGGGTGGTGTTCGCTTTCCTTTGGTATGGGACATTGGATAAGGCAAAGCATACGTTGGTGGCTTGTGGATGATTGTGTGATGACTCAAATATCCATGGATTATTGATTGAGGATTAGTAGGAGTATTGGATTGGACATGCCTAAGCATGGAATTTATTTGGGGTGACTCATTCTACTTAGAGTTCTCTAGACAATTTGTTGAAATGTTTGAGAAGTTTGGGTTGTTGGCCACACTCATTGTAGATGTTGGGTTGTAGAGACATGAATCGACAGAAGAAGGAAAGTTGGGGACTTGCTTTAGTTTTGAGGATTGTGCGGATAAGACAAATTGCAACATGAAAATATTACTTGGGCATGGATGTTTCTCTTTCCTTGGACAACATGGATGAGGATGAAGCCTGGCCATTTCAAGGAATAGAGAGATGGATGCAACAACATGATGGCCATGTGGTGAAGTAATGGGGAAAAAATAGTTTGGATGCATAATATCTATAGTGGATGGGATATTTCATATTTGAGGATGTAGATGAAGAGGATGGGGTGAATTTGGCCAAGGAAGCTAGACTTGTGGACTTGATCGCAGTTTGAGTCATAAGGGTAGATTTGGTTAGACATGCAGAGAACATATGCACGGTGATTTCCCTTGAATATTTGAAAACTTGGATGTAGCATAGACTGTGTGAGTTGCAATAGATTGACTAATTGTGTTATGGGGCGAGTAGTGGAGTCCAATTGCCACATATGACTTTGAGTTGGAGTGACTTCATAGTGCAGTAAGGAAAGAGGAAACCTTGCCTTGGTCTAAGATTGTTCAGTGGATAAAGCAAAGTGCAGAAGGAAGCGACCCGTTCAAGCATGAGGGTGTGCATATTTCAGGAATGAATGCATTGGTTGAATTGGTCATTCAACTAGTTCATGACTTCAGCGAGATAATGCATGAAAGCATGTCAAAGTCTTGGATGATGGAAATTGTAGTGAGGCAAGGGTGGACACTTTCCTTAGTCTTTGGAGTTGAATGGAGTGACAAAGATGTAGACATAAAGGAATATGTTCATGCATGGGGAGGCACATCTCAAGACTTGGATGTGACAATTGGATTGATCACTTGACTAGTGCATGACTTGAGATGCATAATGTGTGGAGACATGGTAGAGATAGTTAAAGTATGGGCATCGCAGGAAGTCACAAGTGTTTAACACTTGATAATTTTTCATGTTTTGATTGAGGATGCAACAACAACATAACATAATGCGATCATTGCAGTAGGACAATGGCCTCTTGAGCATTGTAGACAGAGTTGGGGAGGAGATGTCCTTCTAATGTAGCAGACAATTTGGTTGAACACAACTTTGGGTAGAGAGAAGTGTGGATGATTGCAAGGGGTTGCAGATGATTGTAATGTGAATTGGAAATTCAAGGTTTCCATTTCACAAGGAAACTTGAGGTTTCCACTTGATAGAAATTAGAGGTTTACAGAAGGCACGAAACTTGGGGTTTCCAACAGAGTTAGTTGCAGATGGGGGGCATGAGTTTGGGTAGAGTCTTGGAGACTATATATATATTGTGTGTTGTCGGGCGACAATGAATTTTAGTGGGGGAGGATGTAAGGCCTTCGGTGGAAAGGGCAGGTGACACCTCTGCTCGACCGACATGAATGAAGAAAAGTCATGGAAGTTGGGGTTGCCTAGGTGTCTCGAACGAATGCACTCGCCTATGACTGGGTAAATTGTGTGATGAGTTGGCTAAGTTGGACACCCTTGAGAGTGTGGACTTGGCTAAGATATTGAGGAGGCGAGCGAAGAATTATATGGAAACCCACACTTGGGGATCACAATGGAAGAGCATTATGCTTTGAAGCACACGTCACCAAGGATGAAGAACAATGAGCGTGCTCACCTTGCATATGTCTTAGGCATGCCATCCTTGGGTGTTTTTCGTGCAGATGACTCAAGGCGTGGAGAGATGAAGTCGACTTGGGTGACTGGGCGAGTTGGTGTGTGAGCCAACAAATTGACGCGACGGTTGGATTCATTGCGACTTGAGTGAGATGCACGGTGGGGTGAGTTTGTTGGTTGGCTCTACCTCACAAAAAGGATGCAATGGTCCGGGCATGAAAGGGCGTGATAGTTCGGTGAGGAAGACACATACATATTGTAGAGTGCGACAAGCTAAATAAAAAAATTGGGTGAACAACTTAGTGGAGAACAAGACCAGTGTTATGAGGTAGATTCAAGAAAGAGGGGCAAGCTTCCCCAAGGAGCCAAGTTGTTCCACATGGGAGGACTTGTGCTGCCTTGCAGAGGTTCTGTGGACAAATTTGGGGTGAGATTTCTTTGGGTTTAGCCTGGTATGTAGGATGGGTTTTGAGTTGGGTAGAGTGTGTTGTGGGGAAGAAGTCTTGTGAAGAGGATGTGAGACGAGTTATGTCACGACGACTATAAGGTTAGGTAAGTCATGCAACTTTATAGCTTGTATCTTATGTGTGATCCTTAGGCTCCCTTCTTGTACCAACACATTGTATTATATACTATTGTAACATCTTGTATAATAAGAAGTCTTGTACAGGTGTTGTTGTGCACCTATGATGCCACCCATCCATACTTGTGTCTCTTTCATGTGTATGTATATTTCTTGTTCTTGGTTCCCATATTTGGCTAAGTTCTTGGCTAAGTATAGAACTTGATAATTGTATATGTTAAAGAATGCAAGTGTAATGTACTGAAATGCACGATTGGGTGGGCACCTTGATGACAAAGAGTTGAGCGAGGAGACTTGACTCAAGTAGACGCGAATTCCGGCCACGAACTGCATGTCATCAGCGGGATTAAGCACCGCAACCTGATTCCTCTTAGAGGCTACTGCGTCGAATTCGACAAAGACGGTCAGATTAGCGAACAGCTTCTGGTTTCTGATTTCATGGAGAACGGAAATCTGGCCGACTGTCTCTTCAATCTAATAGATCAACATGGCTGTCATGGCCCGAGCGTTACAAGATAGCGGTGGGTATAGCCAGGGAACTCACTTATCCGCACGAATTCGCCAAGCCTGCACGAATCCTTCAAGAAATGTAAGTTTTTTTATAATTCTTGGTTTTATAAATTCTACAAATCCTTCTGGATTGATTTCAGACAGTTGGTCCAGAGGTTCTCCAAGATATTTTGAAGAGATTTACCCTAATGAAGCACCTGGGCTCCTAGACTATGCCACAGCAAACAGTGTGAATTTCCGATAGAAAATTCGCTGTACAATTTTGAAGTCGGTTTGGTTAATTGATCGTTCATGTGAACGTAAGCACCATTTGTCGTGAGTGGAATGATCATGGGTTGGTTGTATGCAGCCGTCATATTTGTCATTAGATGCCAAGACTTTGCGCTTATCTTTACTTTATCTTTCACTGTTAGTTGCAATATTGAAATGTTCAAATTTCGCGTGTAAGATTGGACTTAATCGCAATTTATAAAGTGTTTTATTCTTTCATTTAATTATTGTTTATTTGGTAATGTTTAGAAATTTGTTGATCAGTTATATTGAAAACATGAATGGTCCATGAACATGTGAACACTGTGGGCATTCTGAATAAGTAATATGGGCTAAATTTGTTTTGTCCAATAATTTGGTTGGTAAAGTTTTTGACAATGAAGTAAAGATATAGTTTTTTAAATGAAATAATTAGTAAAATTTCCACATTGGAATAATTCTTCATAATCATAAAAAATTAAATAATAATAAAAGTCATCATAGAAATAACCCTGTGAAATTTATAATGGAAATAAGTATTTAACCCAAAAAAAAATCAGTAACTTAAAAGTAATGGCATGTTTCAACTTAATAAAAGCAATCATAAATCCATTTTTATTATTATTAGGAGAATTTTGATATCTAAAAAGGTCTCAAGTTACTTTTTGCATTACAATCCATTAACTAGTATACCCCTAAAGCGGGGGAAAGGGAATGCCTAAAAAAACTAAGTAATATATGTTTTTATGACCGTCATAATATTTAGTAAGAAAACAAATAATGAAACAAAGATGGCATTTTTTTTATGACCATTACGGTATTTAGCACAATATTTAGTGAGAGAACAAATAATGAAATAAAGATAATATAGAGAAATGAAGGATGTAATGGAATTTTCTAAGTATATCTTAAAAACAAAAGATTTAGATACATCTAATTATAATTTGATATGAAAATGCAATAAAATAGATATCAACTTTTATTATCCTAGTAAATACAAAACCATGTTATTGACTAATTTTACATTACTTATTTGTAAGATAAATTAGATATATCTTGTGAACAGGAAAGACCTAGATATTCCTCACATTATATTTTAAATATGTAATGAGTTCAAAAACTAAATATGGTTACATTATTGTTAAAATTGTAAACTTGTAAACATTGAGAGTTGTCTACTTTGACCTCAATTTAAATTCTCACATGAATTACAATGTTGTTAGATCTAGGGAAAAATGATAAGGCTTTCTCTTAAGAAGAAAATGAAGGTTTGTAGTCTACAAAATTTGGCCATGAGGGTTTGCAAGGTTAACTTCCAAGGATGAGAAAATCCAACGAGTACTTTTATAAGTTTTTATATCCATACATGAAAAAATTTATTATTTTACTTAGTGATTTTTGTTGATTCTAGTAGAACTCTTGCTATAAGGCCTTTTTCAATTTTGTAACTATGGTTTCTACCTATTTCCATTCCCTCTAAGAAAACGTATATTTATTTCCAATGTAGGAAAATTTGTTTTTAAGGAAATGATAATTCGTTGTATAAATTTTATTACCAAGATAAACTATTTACCATTTTAATCTAAATTTTCAACATTTTATTTTTTCACTTTATAATTATTATTGTTTAACTTCTTTCAATGCCATTTTTTAAATTTGTAAAACGTGTTAAAAAAATAAAATCTTCCTTGTTTCATTAAAAAGAAACAAGTCTTCTCATAATTTGTTGTTGTTTCATTAAAAAGAAATAGAGCTTGTGTGTCTTTTTGTGGCTCCCCAAAAAAACAAAGTACTCTACAAGTTGGGATGAGGTAGACCTTCACTTGAATGTCAGTAAAACACTTCCACTACTTTTCAATCTCTTTTCCCCTTGAGCAATTCAATGTTATGAACTAAGTGTTCGCGTGAGGGAGAGGATACAGGGGGCTTGGGAAAGAGCACAAGATATCCGATCTTCGATCTCTTTTGTGCTACTCTTCCCTTGTAATGTTACTCTGCCCACAGTTTCTTTGGCCACTTGTTCGAGTTGGTGATGTTGTTGACGCTGGACTTCCGGTTGAAAGTAGGAGCTACCTAGCTTACCCATCCAAGAAATCATGTGAATATATATGTTATGGTCTATGAGCCATCCGGTATATGCAAGGGTATAATAAGTAATTGAGATATTCTTTATACAACACTATCTGTACAATCATCAAGAAAAAAACACTATATGTACGAATGCATGGATAAGATGTTAAAGACAATTAAGTTGTCGATATCAAGTAAGTCACCCCATTAGATAATTTACTGGTTACAATGGATGGGCTCACGTGATTGGAATTCAGTAGGCACAATAAATTTGGATTTAGTTGAACCCACTGCTAGAAGGAAAGGCAGTGTAAAGACAACGCTCCCAAAACGAGGACTCACACACAAGTGGATTCATATTGAAGTAATCATGATAGACTAGAGAAGATTCGTGGATGCAGAGCAAGAAATTCACTCATATCATTCCAAATACAAGATTTTAAAGAATCAAAACCACTAGGTACTCTTTGACCATAGAGCTATACTAGCATACCAAGGAAATGATAAAATATGATATGGTTTCTACCTTAGAGAAGAAAAACCCTCCATTGAATGAATGACATAGAAGAAGCACTTCCACAATTCAATGACAAATACTACATCTTTTTACAAACCATCTAGCGCTGAGAGCTCGCTCCACAAGACAGGGATGAGGGAGAAATGGAAGACCGCCACTTTGGAGAGAACTCCCAATCCCTCATTTCCTTGATCAAGAAGAAGAATCCCAAAAAGAAGCTCAGGTTCCCTTCTATCTATGAGGCCTCAGTTTATATGTTTTATTTCTAGTTTGATCATAGCATAGGATTTAGAGGCTTGGGGAAAATCTATATCCAAGCCTATCATGTTTTTCCTCTACCAAGATTTCGTCGCCAGAGGATAAGATATACTCGGTATTGTTTTATTTTCTTTCTATTAGGATATAGTGGCCAGGGGCAAGACGTATGCAAAATTTTTCCAATTTTGTATTGTGATATTATTCAAGACAATGTATTTGACAGACTATACAGAGGTTTCAATCTGAGGGTTTCTCCACTGGATTATCTGACAACTTGTAAATATTTTGACCAATGGTATATATGAATAGATGACCTGCCACTTATTAAAATAAAAACATATCAGGTACATTAATTAATTCCAACCATGACATGTTCTAAACATAATAATATTGTGGCAGATGGACAAATGCACATTGGAATTAGAAGAACAAGTAAAAACAATGTACAGTGGAATTAGAACAAGAAGTAAAAACATAGCTCACGCAAAGAGAGTTTTAGAGGAATGCAATCTCTTCAATTTTTCTTTTATTAAAAAGAAAAACATTGTGCACATACTCTCACCATATAAATTTTAAAGTGCCAAGAGATGTAAAGTTGAGAATCTAAAATAGGCAATTATCTATGCAGGCATTCAAGTGGAATCAGTAGTTGACTTAGACATTATAGTAATTCTTGTTATTCTCTTAACAGGGTAGTTAAAACAATTAAAACTCTTTACATTAGAACTGGAGAAACCTGGACAAAAATTATAAACATTTCTTATTGTTCATTCAACAAATACTGTCAAAAATCCTTTGAATCCCATAATAGAGCTATTAAAATAATTACAACTCTCTACATTAGAACTGTTACAGAGAAACTTTGGAAAAAATTGTAAATATTGAAGACTGTCCATTCAACATATAAGATACTATGTCAAAAATCCTTTCAATCCACTCAACCAAAGAAACAAACAAAATCCACCTTGAAATCTTGGACCTTTGCCTAATATACTATCATTCCAAACTTAAAACAAAGGCCTTGAGATACTGTACAATTATGAATGGACAAAGAATCCTAAAATTGTTGAAATAAAAACCGGGTAGTTTATCTAAGCATATTAAGATGTCATTCTATCATGCCATCTCTAAGAAGAATTCTAGAAAGACAAAGTATTCAAGCATGTTACATGCTAACAAAAATGTATGTATAGCTGTATCATAAGATATTCAGGGAAACTTATGACTAACATTACCTTCTCAATAGGTTACCAATCATTCACAGTTGGTAACCACACGGAACCGTGAGAGTAGGTCGGAACGGGGCGTTTGATATAGGGCACTCAAATTTCCCAGCTGCCACCTGGACGGATAAAGAATTGTTGAAATGCTAGTTTGAAATTGGGGAAACTGTAATTTTGATTGACTATATGTAGATTTAAAGAACTAGAATTAATCCAAAATCTTAATTTGTGATTAGAAAATAAAAAACCCTTAATTTCAGAGACCTCGTTAAATGAACTTAGAAACCCCCCCCCAAAAAAAATGGTAAGTAAAATTTAAAGGCGGCCTATACCTGAACAAAATTAAAAAAAATCGACATTAAAGGCGGCCTATACCTGAGCAGAATTTAAAAGAATCGACATTAATGACAACCTATACTAAACATAATTTAAAAGAATCGACACTAAAGGCGGCCTATACTTTCACAATGTGATGGTCCTTGTGGTGGGCTTGGAAATAACGCCTCTCCTATGTAGTCTGCAGTCTAGAAAGAACATATTTTACTCGCTTTTGCTTGAATCTCCATGGAATTGGCAAGGCTTGAAGAAATGCGTTTTCAGCATAGGTTCCAGCCATTGAGGGCCAATTTCTTCATCGCACAGAGGTAACATTGTTCCAACTTGCGGATCGACAGTGCAAAGAGGTCGTTTAATGAAAAGATTAAAGACATTAACGAAAGACACAAAAAATAATGAAGGACGGTGAGATTCAACAACAAACATTAAATTTTCCCAAACTTCTAAATACTTTGCATGAATATTGAGACATGAACATCTTTTTCTGGCCTCGAGCGCGTCGAAAACGAAAACTTACCATGATTCTTTTGTCTCTCGTCTTGAAAATGTGAGCTTTAGTCCAATTCTCTATCACCAGCTTTCTCTTCCTGTGTTACACCGACAAAATGTAATGACCACCTTCCTCAAACCACTGCTGCGATGAAAAATCAGAAAAAAGATTCATTATCATTTTCTCCCACCACATTCACAAAAATTAGACCTACCAGAGACTTTCATAGAGGAGCTACCTCGTTTAACAATTTTCCTTCACTGCATCTAGTCTAAGGAACAACATGCGGCTTCTAGAATTTACCTTTAAGATTGGCTTCTTGAATGTATTCAATGGCCAAAGTCTGGGGCGAATTAACCTTAAATTCCCTGCAACCACTAAACACATGGAATTATTTAGAATACAAGAGAAAATTCGGTAAATGCCTATTCATAGTTGTGTTCGCCTCCCTTATTGACATCTTTACAATAGCTTAAAGAAAAGCAATGCATGGAAGGAAAATTCTTGGGAGCAGACCAGTGCCGATTGTCGCAAGGAATTATTCAATATTAAGACAAAATTAGTACATAATTCTTCAATCGTTTTTGAACTTTCAAACTATGAGTTCCCCTTCTCACGGAAGTGAGGAATTCATGGAAGTTGGCAGTAGAGGATCCTCCTATCTTTAGAGAATCCCTTGCACTTTCCTTTAACTTTATTATTCTCTTTCTTATCTCAACACCCTCTCCTCCGCTCATCATTCTCCTCACGGACCACTCGATCTCCGAATTCTCTATAGAATTCTCTGATCCGCTGGAATTGATGAGAGCCAACCCATTGCCCAACCTTCCATACGTCGACGACATAACAAGATTTTAGGAATTGATCTGCAACATAAGGGAAACAGAGCATGGGCACGCTGCTGTTATACTCTCCAAAATAAAATTCCAACCGTAGTGGGTGAGGAAATAGGCCACAAAGGGATGAGACAGAATGACCCGCTGTGGTGCCCATGATATTATGTTGCCTCGATTCTCGAGTCTCTCTAAATATTCCCCATAAAGCCCCATGTTGTTTCGATTCTTGATGAGATCTGGACGCACAATGTAGCACCACTTTTCACTCACTAATGTGTAGGTGTTACTACGTGGAATAACAACATTCTCACTCACAATTAATCACATGCATTCAAAACAAGTTAAACACATTCAACAAAGAGTAATCATACAATTTACTGCCATAATCAACAATCAATACTATTTAACATCAATTCATATACACAGCAGAATACATGATGATTATAATACACAGAGATACAAAAACATAATTAAAGCATCATCTGGTACTTATATTTGAACAGTGGTAGATTCCACCAACCAAGTGCAAGCCTTCCACGAACCTCCCAGCCTTAGACCGCACTGCTCATCAGCTTAACAGTGGGTCACCCCCTTGCTGGGACTAAGCTCCACCCCAAGACAAGGAATCCTAGGCTAGGATGAGGTTATAGGGAAACATGACACAACCACAAGGATGGGATTCTCTTTGAGGAACCTTTCACGCTCACTGCCCACAGACCCTCATTCCCCACATGCCTGTTCCACCTCAGGAGTATACACCTTCTCTGTCACCTGGACAAGCCTTTGGCTGCTAACCTCCCTTGCCTTTGGTTACAACAACAGGCCGGACCGAAAGTCTTTGGGCTCTGTGGCAGCTACAAGGTTCCTTCCAGGAGTTCTCTCCTTCCTCTGTACACTCTCTCTCCTGGAGAGAGTGTTTGTCCACTGGCCAATAAGCCACACGCAGTCCAGCACTACGTGGCCACAAAAATCAATAGGGAAAACTGACGCATCTTTCCTACAGGCTCAACAATGGCCGAATGGCTCATGGTCACGACTTTGGGATAGAGACTCCACGCACAGGCTCGATCTCATATAGAGGATACACATGGATTCTCCAGACGAACACAGGTTTTTTAGTTTAGAATATGTACGAGGTTTTTCTGTAGAGGTTGGATCCGTCGTTCCGCTCAGAGGCCGTATGCACTCAGTCCGTTGGGTGGTATGGAGGAGAACCCCCATCAAATCTCATCTTCGCCATTTTATTTACATGGGTTGGAGCTGACACTTGTCGCCCTGGAAAATGAATGCATTTACCCAGCATGCATCACCTTCCTCATGGTTAGGAACTTAGGATAAAACATGAAATGCTCATGCCTT
>JASDQU010509901.1:0-40361 GCA_032191745.1 Picea mariana | reverse complement strand
TATATCTATATCTATATCTATATCTATATCTATATCTATATATGTCTCTATTGTATTGTGTATCTTCTGTGTTTTATTTCCACATTTTTTATTTTTATTTTATTGCTTTGCGATCTTGTTTTTCTAACAACTGATATCAGAGCGAAAGGTAACTCGCAGGAAAAGAGGGTTCTTGGTTCGAGTGGGAGAAATGGTGGAATATGGAAAGTTTAAGGTCAAGAAATTTAACGGCCAAAACTACTAGTAATGGAAGATGAAAATGGAAGACTATCTATATCAAAAGGATATTTTCCTACCATTGGGAGGAAAATCAAAGTAGCCAGTGAGTATGAAGGACGAAGAATGATAAATTCTTGATAGAAAGGCACTGAGAATGATATGACTATTCCTGGCAGTGTTGGTGGCTTTCAATATTTCAAAAGAAACGAGAACAAATGATCTGATGAAGGCATTGGCTAAACCATATGAAAAACCCTCGACCTCTAATAAGGTATTTCTAATGAAGCTATTATTTAATATGAAGATATCAGAAGGTGGGTCTGTTGTCAACCATTAAAATGAATTTAATATAGTTACTAATCAACTAGGTTATATAAAATTGGACTTGTATGATAAGGTTAGGGCTCTTCTAATATTATGCTCATTTCCAGAAAGTTGGAACAACTTGGTCATGGTTGTAAGTAACTCTGTCTTTGGTTCAAACACTCTAAAATTTGATGATGTTGTTTGTGTTATCCTTAGAGAGGAAATGTGATAGAAAATCATAGGTGAGAAATTAGGTAATGCATTGAACGTGGAGAATAGGGGAAGACAAAATGATAGAGGAAAGAGCTCAGGGAACTACATGAATTCTAGGAAGGGTAGAGCCAAATCAAGACTAGGAAAGATAGAGTGCTAGAATTGTGGGAAGAAAGGACATATGAAGAAAGACTACATAGCTCCAAAGAAACAAAGAGATGGACATCAAGAGAAAAATAAGGAAGCAAATGTAACATTTGGTGTGTTAAACGATTATTTGATTCTTTCTTTAGATAATATTACTGAATCTTGGGTAGTAGATTCAGGGGCTTCATTTCATGCCACAAACCATAGGAAATATTTCCAAGATTATGTTCAAGGTGATTTTGGATAGGTTTATTTGGGTGATGATGAACCATGTCAAATTGTTGGAATGGGTAAGGTACAAATAACACAAAATAACAAAAACCGATGGTTACTGAAAGAGGTGAGACATATACCAGATCTGAGAATAAATTTAATTTCAATGGGACAATTGGAAGGTGAAGGTTTTATATTTACATTTACAGATAAGGTGTGGAAGGTCACTAAAGGATCATTGGTAATGGAAAAAGGAGAGAAGGTAGGTAAATTGTATTTATGCATTGGTAATGATGACTGTTCAATCTCTTTATCCTCTACATGTTTTGATACAACACTTTGGCATCATAGGCTTAGACACATGAGTGAGAAGGAGATGTAGACACTTCACAAAAGGAATTTTTTGCCAGATCTTAGACAAGTTGATTTGAATTTCTGTGAACACTATGTTTATGGAAAACAAAAGAGAGTCGTATTTTTCAGGGTTGGAAAGGAAAAGAAGAGTGAAAATTTAGAGTTTGTGCATACATATGTATGAGGACCAACTCAAGTATCATCTCTTGGTGGCTCTCGTTATTATGTTACTTTTATTGATGATGCAACCAGAAAAACTTGTGTTTATTGCATTCAACAAAAATCTAATGTTTTTGACACTTTTAAGAAATGGAAAGCTTTGGTTGAGAATGAGAAAGGAAAACGGTTGAAGTGTCTCAGATAAGAGAATGGAGGTGAATATTGCAGCAAGGATTTTGATGATTGTTTTTCATAACATGGGATTCATAGAGAAACAAAAATTCCAAGAACACCACAAGAAAATGGTGTGTCATAAAGGATGAACAGGACAATCATGGAACATGAAAGGAGTATGAGATTGCATGTTGTGTTTCCCTTATAGTTCTGGGAAGATGTTGTAAATAATGTTGTTTACTTAATAAACATAGGGCCTTCAAGATCCTTGGATGGTGGAATTCCATAGGAGGCATGGACAGATAAAAAGATAAATTACTCATTTCTGAAGACTTTCGGTTGTGAAGCATTTGTCCATATTGATAAAGAAAATAGAACAAAGCTTGAGGTACAATCCAAGAAGTGTACCTTTACTGGATCTACAATGTTAATGATTTTGGTTATCGCTTATGGGATTATAAAAATCATAAATTCATTAGGAGTAGAGATGTGGTATTCAATGAAAAGGTCATGTACAAAGATTAGTTGCAGGGAAAGAAACAAGAAAAGGAAAACACATAATACACAGTTCTTGATGAAATCAATGAAAATGAAATTCCAAAGGTACCAAAAAATCAAAATGTACAATAACAGGAAAAACAAGCACCTCAAACTCCTACAAGTTTTGTTAGAAGATCTATCAGGTTAAGTAGACCCCCCTAAACGATACTCTCCTTCATTTTATTATTTATTGTTGACTGGCTCTGGTGAACCAAAAAGTTATGAAGAGGCAATGCATGTAGACACTAAAAAGAAGCGGGAGAAAGTCATGAAAGAGGAAATGGATTCCTTGGTAAATAACCAAACTTGGGACTTGGTTCAGTTTCCTGCAGGAAAAGTGACATTGCAAAATAAATGGGTTTATAGGTTGAAGGAAGAAGATGGAGGCAAAAAGTGATACAAGTTTAGACTTGTTGTAAATGGGTTTGCACAAAAGAAAGGTATAGATTTTGATGAAATATTTTCTACTGTTGTTAAAATGACTTCAATTAGGACTATTTTAAGTATTATGGCAATAGAAGATTTGCATCTTGAACAGTTAGATGTAAAAACATTTTTTCTCCATGGGGATTTGGAGGAAGATATTTATATGCAGCAACCATAGGGGTATGAGGTCAAAGGGAAGGAAAATTTGGTATGCAAGCTGAAGAAGAAAATGTATGGCCTAAATCAATCTCCAAGGAAATGGTATTTGAAGTTTGACAGGTTTATGACATAACAATGTTATAGTAGATGTCATTATGATCACTGTGTTTATTTTACGAGGCTAGAAAATGGAAAATATATTATCTTGCTATTGTATGTAGATGACATTCTTGTTGTAGGGTCTAACATTCATGATATAAATTTTCTCAAAAGGAGATTAGCTAATTCATTTGCGATGAAGGATTTGGGCGCTGCAAAAACAATCCTTCGTATGAGAATAAAAAGAGACAAGAAAAATCACAATTTGATATTGTCTCAGGGTGAGTACATAGAGAAGGTGTTTGAGAGGTTTAGAATGCAGAATGAAAAACTGGTTAGTACACCTTTGGCCATCCATTTCAAATTAACCAAGGACATTTGTCCCAAGACACAAGAGCAGATAGAATACATGTCCAGGGTTCCTTATTCATCAACATTTGGTATCTTGATGTATGTTATGGTGTGCACAAGACCAAATATTGCACATGCAGTGCGATTTGTGAGCAAGTATATGAACATTGGGGGGGAATAAAATGGATTCTCAGGTATTTGATAGGTACTACTACTCATTCATTATGTTTTGGAGGTTCAAACATTGTTCTAAAGGATATGTTGATTTATATATGGCAGGTGATAAAGATAGCAGGAGAAGCACCATAGGGTATGTTTTTATTGTAGGTGGAACAATAGTAAGTCAGATTTCGAAACTGCAAAAGGTTGTTCACTTTCAACAACAAAAACAGAGTATTTTGTTGTGAGAGGATAGTAAAGAGATTATTTGATTTCATAGGTTTATGGAGGAATTGGGAAAGAAGCAAGAGAATAGCAGGTTATACTGTGACAACCAAAGTGCCATCCATCTTGTAAAGAACTCAGTATTCCATTTTAATACTAAGCATATATAGCTCATGTACCATTTCATACGACCCATTTTGGAAGATGGACAATTGAAGTTGGATAAGATAGGTGTGCTAGACAAAATCCCATAGACATGTTAACAAAGGTAGTAACTAGGTAGAAATTGAGTTCCTACTCAGTTTCAATTGGCTTTCAAGCATGAAAGTGAAGATGAGAAATTTGTCACTTCCAAGGTCAATCATAGTCCAACAAGTACAACAATAGTGGAGTTGTTGTTATCAGTCTCCAAGTCGGAGATTGTTGGTTGTGGAGACTAATTATCTTTCTGATTCATAGGTCTTGTTTTATCTATGTTTGGACCCCATTACCTGACAGGGGGTGTGGGGGGGCTTCCCCCCCCACATCTTGCTAGGGGGAAGGGTGGTGAGAAATTTTTGACCCCCCCCCAAGTGGGGGTTTGGTGGTAACACCCCTGAAGAGAAATTTTTGGGAAAATTTCCTTATAAAATATTGTAATTTCATAGTCAATCTGAACCATTCATTATAAGGTTGCAGATTTGATGGTAGAATTTATGTTAGTGTTTTTTTCCCTAGAAGGAAACCCTCTTTTATGAGGGAATTGTATTGTATTTGTGTATGTGAGTGAATATTGTATTATGAGAGATGAGACTGTGAGAGAAATAAGAATAAGTTATAATGAGTATGTTGTAGGCTGTGTCCCTTCATTTGTTGGATAATAATAAAGGAAGGACCTGACAATTTCTCTAGTGGACATATCCCACACTGGGTGAACCACATATATTTGTGTCTCTATTGTATTGTGTATCTTCTATGTTTTATTTCCACATTTATTTTATTTTATTTCTCTGCGATCCTATTTTTATAACATGACACATATTGTGACATTGGTCCATTTGCCTATATTTTTATTAACATTATTCCTAGGAGGAGATCATCAGTCATGGGTCACCACTCTTATGTTGAATTTAAAAGCATGGTCTTTCATTATTTGACTTAAAAATAGAAGATAAAATACATCTAAAGATTGCAAGGTTTACTAATCCAAATATTGCTCCTTTTGCTATGAGAAGTTTTTGTATGCATATGGGAAATTCTGAAATAATGATGAAGTGCCTCAATAATTTGCTAGAATGATTTCAAATGCTCGGTTTTGAGAGAACATGGACCCTACTTATATAGACACAAGATCCAAATTCTATGGTGTGAACAACCTGATGTCATGTGACATATTGTTATCTTTAGGGTTCCAACCCCTCAATTAGTACCTCAAACCCCTAAATTTGTTGCACTTTTGGGACCATATCAAGGAGAGTGTTGTAGCTACTTTGGTATTGGTAGAAATCATCCTAAGGAAGAGGACGATTACCTATTGCTTAGTTTGATGGATTTGTTAGAATTACATATGATAAATTGAAAGATATGGACTGATCATGCCTTGAGCAATATAGAGCTACCTATGGATCTATGTGTGAGGAACTCATTGCTCAACAAAAAGGTCCTCGACTGAGGTGTGTAAGGATGTACACATTTAATGTTACTTCATTGACTTGAAATTATGACAATCAAAGTCGATATATTTAGTCCTAAAAATTCATTTACATATATTTATTTAAATTTATGTGCAGTATACATCAGTTCTCAATGATCAAATCTTTGATACTGAGCAATAGTCTGTTCACCATGAGGTCACTAATGTACATTCCTAAATAATATCTATAATGTGAAGTTTTAAATTTCAATTTATATCTCTCTAGATTGAACATTCAACATTTCTTGAGTGCATTCAATTTGCATGTGTACATAGCTTAACATTACCCCATATATGTGAGATACATCCTTTATCCCTATGATGGGCATTAATGTTGCTACAAATTAGGTACACATTTTTCAAGGAAAAAAATCATAATTTTTATTCCATAATAGAATTAAAAATACCTTTTGATATTTTTAGCACCAGAAGTCACCCCTGGATTGCAACAAAGGTAAGACTAGTACCCATCAGTTTTTATGGCACAAGGAATAAATTTAATTGCGGTCTAATGGACATAGACTCAGGATGATATCATTTTAACTCAGAAAACTGGGTTGGAAAGAGCAAGCAGGTGAGGTCTTGATCTAGCTTCAGTCAGTAAGTTCAGTATAGTGGTGAGTAGGGGGGAAGAACTTGAGGAGAGTGAAGAGGTATTCTATGGACATCCGGTCTTCCAATAGCCTAAGGAGGAAAATCTTCAAATACAAGATCCTCTTGAATTAGTGACTTCAAGAAACTGAAAATGCAATAAAAGTACTGCAATCAAACATTCATTACATACATTCACAACAACCCAACTGGATCATCTATGCTCGATCTCTCAGTATCAGAGGGAAAAGAGAACACAAGAAACTGATTAAAACTGGTTGCAATGTCACTCATGTGATCAAGCCTACATCACAAAAACATAACTACCCTCAAATGGATCATCCATGCTCGAGCATTCTAACACAGCTGTTACAGAGAGGCGAAAGGAAACTGAATTACATTAAACAAGAAGTCTCAAATGCATATACATAACCAGAGAACCAGAGTGTTCATTAAAACTTTACAAATTGGGAGCTTATCTCAACCATCGACCAACCCTTTACAAAATAACATAACTCCATACATATACTCAAAATTTTCATAAACAACAACAGAGGTGTGCTTGGGCTTCCATGGTGCATCATCTTCTCAGTCAGACTGTGCAGGTATTTATTTGTCAGACGCAAACTCAGATTAGTATGGGATTGCAGGAAAAACCATTTGCAAGGGTACCACGGGATGACAGCTCTATTTTCCATGGCTGACTCCTCCATGATTTTTATTTATGGGGTGAGGTGAGGTTTCAACCACCTCCCCTTCACTTTCATTAACTACTTCATCAGGATCTGAACGAGGACGAGTTGACTTGGCGCCTAGAAAATGTAGTGACCTCTTTTAGCATCCAACACCGTTTCGGCCTTTAGCGCAATTCACGTGAACTCATCTCCTTTACCTGCATGCAACCTCTGGCCATGACTCAATGCTTATACCATATGATATTTAGGGAATTTGTGTTTTAGGGGTTTTCACCTCGCATGACCACAATCTCCCGATACCCGATATTCTAAATGGCCCTGCCCCAATTGACGATCAGATATTCTATGCATCCAACGGCTAAGGCTCATCGCGATGGGAGATTTCCCCCTGGACCCGCTTTGATATGACCTCGGGCTGCAACCATGGGCCCAACTATTTGAGCGCTTCATGATTTCGCATTTCGGGAGTTCGCGCCTTGCTCCATTCTGAAACCTTCAAAATGCGAAATCGTGATTTCGCTAATCTACTGCCACGTGCTCCTCTATTCAGATGAGCTAGATCATTTCACGAGTTTGGGTTTTGTGAGTCCTCATAAATCTATCCTCTTACTTTCTCGACTCGCGAAATCGCGAAAAGATGATCCAATGGTTCGGACTAAAATTTTTCTAGTCCATTGATCTCGGGCCTTTGCCCTAGCACTAAACTTCGAGCAACTTTCGGATCCCAAATACCCACAAAACACCGATCTGATTTGTCTGATGGATCCGATGGCTGATACTAAGCATGTGCTTGATGGATTTCCGTTGACCAGGCGTGTGCGCACCTTTTCACAATTTCGCCCTAATTTTGGATGAAGAACAATGGTGGGTTTTTTAAGCCCACTCCTTTCGCATTTGGTCACCCAATGGCCAACTCCAAAGGAAAACATCCCCCTTCAAAAATAGGTGATAACATTAGGCTCCATGGGGGATAGAGTCCTCCCTGCGAGGCTCTAAGATCTCCTTTTGTAGTTCTAGTCACCTTCTGTTGGGCTATGGTGTCGAGCTCAAAAACCCTGTTGAGTAAATAAAGATGATAAGTAAAAACAAAAATAAACACACATGCTCCGAGGAGCTTATTTATGTACAGTCCTAAACTAATAAATTTTTACACAGTGCTAGGTGAAAACAAACTTCCACCATAGCCATTCAAGTAACTTCCTAATTGGAAGCTACTTCATTATGTTGATGATTGATGACGGATAATGAAACCGTGACAGCAAAACGATTACATTCTTTAGCCTTCATCCTAATGCTGAGGTTAGAATGAAACTGGGCAGCTTCAAAACGTGAAGAAAATACAACTCCATGTATTCCTTCACAGAATCATAGGACCAGGGGCAAACTCAAAAAAATTTGTAACAAGCAACCTGCTCTATCACACAACTATTCACACATGGTTGGATATCTCTAGTAGGCACAGGTGGATGAGAAGATGATGTAGGTTGATTGATCTCAGGTGATGAATTCTCATTGACAGGCTCTGAATAGGAGATAAACTGCTCCTTCTACTGCTTCTCTGGTTCCTCCTCTTGGCTCCCCCAAAGGTCACATTTGTAATTTTCATAAACAAGACCCGTGGGAAAGTTCTTCTCTTCTTCATGTTTCTCAGGATGGTTGATTTCCTCGTAATATTCTTCATTAGTGAACATAGGATATGGCTCTGCAGTCAGTTCTTAGATATCCTGCATATCCAGCTCATAATATGATCCATAGTTGTCATATACATGCTGGTTTCTCCTTTGTTCAGCAAACTGTGATGTGGGGCTCTAATGACCCTCATCTGAATAATCGTCCAAGCTTGGGACAATAGGCATGTCAGGAGCAAAATGCAAGGCCTCTACCGTGACAAAATATTCAATGCTATCATCATCAGTAGGTATATCAAGAACATCTGCTTTAGGGACTGGAAAATCCTCTGCGTCTTCTTCAGATTTGGACCTTTCTATCTCTGTTACACATGATTTTGGTCACTCTGGTGATGTATCTACAGTTATGTGATTAGGCTCTCATAAGGGCTTTTTTGCCTGAGAAAAGTGACTATTGTCTTCCTCTACAAAGCATATTTTTAAAGTGAGTTCCCAGGCTACATATGATGTAGAGTGTGAAAATCCTCATTCTTGTAAGTTGCTCTATACTTGGCCTACGAGGAGTTCGCAGTTTTCTCTATAAGCAGGGTGTGAACCTATTTCAAGGCTAAAAATGGAAGAAGAGGTTACGAAGGTTCTAGAAGAGGATATTCTAGAAAATGAGTTGGCATTCACATGGTTGGAATCCTACTGACTTCTCAGATTTAGTGGGATCATCCTCATCCATTTAACCATCTCTCCTTCTCCTATATATTGAAAGGTTTCTCATNTGCAAGTGTAGATCAAGTGTGTGTGTTGGAACCAAGGGTCACTGAAAGGAAGCTTGCGACATCAAGGTGATCTGGTTGTATCTTCTACTTTCATTTAATATAATATAGCGACATGCTCCTTTCCCATAAAATCACCTTATTTTATTGCATAACTCCTTGATCATATGCATAGGTTGACATTGAATATACTTTGCTATATTCACTTTGGCTGGTTTGTGTTGTCTTGGACCTGATTTCACAAGAGCACCAAAACGAAGTAGGAACAACAGAGACCTAAGGAATCGATATAAATGTATGTCACTCATCCCTTCTCGATAGTATATTCAATGACTGCAACTTAGAGAAAGAGTCATGTCTTGTCCTGTCTTGTTCTAGATCCAGGTGGATCTAGGGAGATCAGTTAGTATCCGCACCTATCGATTTATCCAGTAACAAAATTGGTGACTCCACTGGGGATACAACCCATTTCTGTGGTTTTTTCTTGGCCATTTTCTCTTGACCTACCCTTTTTCATTCCCAATCAATCTCTGAGTCTTTAGGAGATCCTTACAGACTCTCTTGATCCAGAAGTTCACTCAAAAGTTCTATACTTTTCCAAATTTTGCTTGATTACAAACCTTCTCGCACTGTACCTTTCTATGACTTGTGAGAATCATTGAAGTTCACACCCTAGTGTTCAGTTCAGTTCAACCTTCTCGCACCCTACCTGTGTCTAGGCTGCGAGAATCCATAATTCTCGCACTGTACCCCACTATTAGACTACGAACTCACCTGTAAAAACTTTGGATTAGGTCTTTTTGTGTCTTCAGATGCCCAGATTTGTTTGTTTGTCTAGGAAGAACTTCTTTTGCCAGTGATTGACTATTTCTTGACTTCAAATCTTGTGAATGATTAGTTTTCGAAAATTGAAAACTCTTCTTGATCATTTTTTCTCAATTTTTACCTCTCGACCTTTTCTTAACAAGGGTATAATCTTCAATTCTAAAATCAGAGTGCTTGTTTGGTCGAGAGCTTTTGATTGGATTAAAGGTTGGGATTAATTGTCCTTTTCGATTGCTTACTACTTGGAAAATTTTTGTCCATGTTCATTTGAAGAGACTGGTCTTGTCAGTTTGTCATTTTTATCTTCATTGAAAGATCGATTTGGGTGTTTGTAGAGTATTTCATTTTCATTGGTTGATTACTCTTTCTTAGTGTTGGCAGCTATTTTGCAATTTTATCTTTTCCTTGCAAGCTGCCTACACAAGGGTTTTGAACCCTTAATACTCATCGCAATCTTTTAAAACAAAACGATACTATTATCTTGCGCATTCACACACCTGCCTTTCGTTTTCATTTTCATGACTGCAAGAGTGAAAACCTTGAATTGGAAGTCATGTCGATGGCATTAAAATCATCTTTGGATTGTTACGAATACTCTTGTTCAGATGGTCATTTCACCTCTAACTCAATAATGGTCATACAGTTGGAAAAACACCAAACCTTTATTCACTTTTCATTTTTGTTAATATGGTTTCAATTTATAAGTTCGTGATGCAATGAGTTCTGGTGTTTTTGATTGAATCCTTGATACGATGGTGGTATGATATTCTATTGTCTTTGATCAAATTCCTTGGGGCAATGGTTTCATGAGAATGCATTAATATTATGATTAAATCCATGGTACAATGGTCGATGTAATGGTTTCTTTGAATCATACAAACACTATTGTTGATTTAATATACAGACCAATTGTTGGGTATGAACACTATGGTTTTCAAATAATTGTTGGATTTTTGGTCAAAATATTTTGGCTATGTATGTTATGGCCTTCGATGACTATGTGAATAATCCATTTGATATTGGTTTACATTGTTTTGATTGTGATTTGAATGAATTTGTTACCAAGTCGTCTTCGTTTGTACATGCCAAAATGAATGTTTTGCATGGTTTCCACCACCCTCGCACGCATAGGCATTAAACGTCTTCCTTGCATCTCGGGCTACCTCTGTCTATTTTGAGGAAACTGTGGGAATTGGTCATGTATCTACCCTATCTAACCTCTTCACCGTTTTCCCTACTGACTGTGTGCTCTCTCTTATGGCTCCTGTAGTGCGAATTTAACCCCGTATTGCCTCCTAGAGACACGTTTTTGCGTGAGCGATTCCGGGCAAACGGTTTTGAATCTGATCAAACCCTTGAAAAACCAAAACCAAAATTATCCCCTTTACCTTCATCACGAGCGATTTCCTCAGAAATTGGGTTATTACAGAGATCTAGCTTCTCCTTTACAAGTCAATTTTTTCAGATCTTCTCCGTGGCTGAAAGGTGCGTTTTGGGTCTGTGTGCATTTGCTGGAACATTTATTACTTCTCCAAGCCTATGCTTTAGAACCCCTCTCACTCGTCCTGCCATTCCCCTCCTACACTCTTGCTCCCTGTTGAACCCTTGATCAATCCAAAGGTTTATGAAGTAGTTTGTCAGCAAGTTGAAAGACAACAGGCTCTGTTCTCTTTAAAATGTTGATGCAGCCACAACCATTGTTAATTCCAAGTTAGCCTAACCAAATCGTATCTCTACAGCCAAGGTATGGCATTTCAACAATATTTTCACAACGATCCTTTCTATTTTGAATTTGCAAGAATGATTTCGTTTTGAATTTGTACAAACGATTGAGTTTGCAAAAGATTTGTTTGCTAAATCGAATACAGTTATGTTTTGATTGAATCGATTTAATATGATTTGGTTTGTTTTGAATTAGCATAGCCGATTGTGTTTGCGTTGAATTAGTACAAAAGATTTGCCTGCTGAATCGAATATGGTTCTGTTTTGATTGAATCAATTTAAAAAACGATTTCTTTAGTTTTGAATTGGCAAAAAATGATTCTGTCTGTTTTGAATTAGTAATAAAAGAGTTGTTTGATAGATCACATACATCCCTGTTATCATTCGATTAATTCAATACGATTTCATTTATTTTTGGCATAAAACATTTGTTTTGTTTTACCAAGAATGATTTGCTTGTTTTGAATTGGTAATAAAGGCTCTGCTTGATACACCACATACGTTTCTGTTATCATTAGATTAATTTAAAATGATTCTGTTTGCAAATATGACCAGCTACATAATCGTTTGATTCTGTTAGCTAGTCATAAAATTAGAATTTCTGTTGATTTTTTATAATTGAACACTATCTAAAATTGTTTATTTTTGTCCATCTACAGGTACACACGAATTTCAATGAGAATTGGATCTGCTGTGGCAGTCTAGAACATGCTTTTGTTACACAGTTTTGGGATTAGATTGTTAGTCTTAGGCAGAAATAGAAATCTGGGAGATTGTTCCTATATTTTTGCAAACAATATTTATATTTTCCACAAGGATTGTTTTATCCTGTGGCCTTTATATGCTCATTATTTTTTGTAAAGAACCCATCACTGTTGGGAGAATAGAGACTATGGACTGAGGATTTAGACTAGAATGAAAGTGGATGTTTTGTAACAGCTTTAGATTTCAAATATATCATACTTTTATTTCAAGTTTCTGTGTATTTTAATTTGCAATCAAGTTATTGACTACTTTAGATATCAAGATTTGTTACAGATTGATGCGATATGATTTAATGTATTGTCCATATTTGATGTATCTCATTTTACTCACAGCAATTACTCTGTTTTGATTTAATGAACATAAGGTTTATCTTCTTTGTTAAATGAACAACTATGTACAAATCTTTGCAGAGGGATTTATCTTGATGTGATTGTTTGTAAATTATAAAATTGTTGTTGCCATATCCTTTATCTGTTCTGTCGTTAGCAATTCTGAAGCGTTGATGCTTCGTGTTTACGTGAACTATTGGAGAATCTGATGCAGGTTTACCTCGTCAAATGATGAATGTAGATGCTTATGCACAGGACAAATAGGAAGCACTAATTTCAGGTCAGTTTGTAATTTTATTTCAATAGTTTAATTAATATAAAGATTCATTGTAGTTTAGATAGATATATAATACAGTTTGTAGTTTTTATTACTTAGTTAGATAGTTATTATTTCATCTCTCAGTATAGATTACTATTCTTATTGATTAATTTTAGATAGCTTTGATTTTATTCCTTTTTTATAAAAGTTATAAAAAATCAAAAAGAATATTGAACAACAGCTTCGCTGTCAATTTATACATGATTTTCGCAGGTTTTCGATTAAAAAGTTGCAATCTATGAATACTATACATATCATAGAGATTTAATTGTATTGATAGCTGAACATTTAATAAGTAGAATTACTCTTTTATGATATTAGTTAGTAAACTATATATATATGCTTTAGATTTGTATATAGTTTGTTGTAGCTGCTTTTTCACTTAGATTAGTTTCTTTAGTTGAGTTTTTATTTTGTTTTCCTAGGACTTAGATCGGCCAACGGAGCTGCTAAACCCGTCGGAGTGGATCATTCCAAACGGCTTGGGTTATTTAGACAACCCCAGACCGGATCCACTCCTTCAGTTGACGAGCAGGCAATTTCGCCCATCAACAAATGGCTCTAGAAGGAGGGCCGACTGACAAGTTGGCCTTGTAGGAGCCTTTATTTTAAATGTATTCAATTTCCCCCATGGCTCCCCAAATCACTGTGTTGGAACATGCTTTCAACTTCTCATTACCCAATGTTCCCAACGAGACAGTCTCTCGCTTGTCCAAACTCACCTTTGATGGTGGAGGCAATATATCTGCTAAAGACCACCTTAACAAGTTTTGGTGCAAATGCATCAAACATGACATCTCAGATTTAAGAGTTTTATGCATACTTTTCGCTTTTAATTTTAGAGGTCGGATCAAACATTGGTTTGAATCCTTTCTAGCATGTCACATTTTTGATTGGTTTCAATTTGTAGATGAGTTTCTATATGCTTTTGAAATTTATGATTTCGATCAATAATGTGAATAATTTCATACTTCGCTAATCAATGAGGATTCATCTTCAGAAGACTTTTTGACAAGAGTCTATCATATCCTCTGTAAATTTAATCTCGATGACATGTCATTGGCATTAAATCTCTTCTATGATGCTTCCATCCCTTCCATCTAGTCATGTTCAATCACGAATGAAGAACCAATTGCAAATCCTATCACTCAACTGCTAGAACAATCTTCTTCGCAAGAAGAGAAAAATTCTTCCGATAATGTTGAACAAGCCAGGGATGTAGAATCTATTGACCAAGTTCTTATTGACAACCAAATTGGTTTTTACTTTGAATCATTGTATTTTCAGCCTAGCACTAGTATGGAAGATGATTCGTTTCTCACTCAAGGTGAATACCCTCATTCTTGTAACTCATGCTCTAATCAACATTTAAAATCGGTCATTGAAGAACACTTAAGTGATGAAAATCATCTTGAATGTTCTAGTACTCCTATGAAACTGATTAGAGAAGAAGTTACACAAATAGAAGAAGAAACTTTAAACCTTCATCCTCAAAATGCACTTTGTTCACAGGAAAGACTAGATGCTTGTCACATAAATTTTGAATTGTCTATCACACAAAAGGCAAATCCAGATGATCATATCATGTTGAGGAATTCATCACCAAAATAGAGTAAGAGTTTTAAAGAAAGTGAAGAGAATTGTCTTGAGAATACCGTTGTTGAGTATCATAGTTCAAGAGATTGTTTTCATCTGCTTATTTCTGATTCCTTTTATTCTTTATATCCTAATCTATTCCTAGATTCTGTTGGACTTGACACCTTACCTACAACATCCTACTCTTTTCCACCACAATCATATCCTTTCGATATGCTAAATTTTGGTGAAATCAATTCCGAACCTAACATTGATAAACTTGGATTTGACGCTTTTTCACTTTCATCACTCACATGGGAAAAGGACATGTTGCGAGATGATTTTACACAGTTTATTGTTGAAAAGGACAATGCATTATATCTTATGGAGATCAAACATTCTACATTTCATATTCGTTCTTTGCTTAGCTCGAATCTTGATGTTTATGCTCCACATTTTTAAATGATCAATCTCATCGAAGGAAACATTCAAACCAATTATCTAATTGATTGCACGAATCCTCCTATGATGAGTTTCCCATTGATATATTCGTTTCATCAAAGTCATGGTTTGCATCCCCATTTTTGTGACAGGATCTTAGGATGGCTTGAATATTCATATATAAAAAAATTTCATAATAAAGAGAAGGTTGTGCTTGCTTTCTTTTTACCTAAGTATCTTGGAAGTAGGTGGGACATATTTATTTTAGATCCTCCATGTGAAGAAATTAATGAACACTTAGAGAATTGTCAGGAGGATGGGGCATTTCAGCCTTGGCTAATGGTTATTTCATTTCCTTGTAATCCTGACAAGTTTTTCAAACCTACTTACACTCGCCCATGCCATTATGACCCTTATCACGACAAGATTGCGCAATGGCTGGAGGATTTGTACAACAAGAATATTCAAGGGAATGGTAAGATCATGCTTACTTTGTTTTTAGATGATGATTATGAAGGTAAGTGTGATATTTTTCTGTCATTTGTTGATATAATACCATTCTTATTAGTAATTCTTGATCTTGTTTCCGTTGCAGGATTGGAGTTACTCCGATGGCTACATTGGAAGCATGACTTCACGTAGTATCCTGATTTGTTTAATAGTTAGGGTAGGTTTAGGAATAGGTTTTCTTGCAGTTTTATTTCTCACTAATTCTCTTTTTAATAATGCAGTCATGAACGCAAGTGGGCACACCATGAGAACCATAATACGACTGTTATCAGGGAAGTCCACTTGATCTTTTTCTCTTTGCTTTTAGTTGAATATTTATTTAAAAAAAACGCAGTATCGTCATGAAAATCTTAAATGGAAAGTAAAGAGATAAATAAATTTGAATCAACCCTGAACCAAGGTACCACGAGTAAGACTTCTTTCCCATCAAACAGGATTTTCCTACTTTTCAGTCTCCCAAGGGATTTGTGGCATGAGGTTTTCAGATGCACCTTCTGTACATATTTGTTTTTTTTGTTTTTGTTGTTTGGATTTCTTTTCTTTCCAATTTTTCTTCACTGGTGTGTTTTGTTTCCATTTATGCTTATCAGTCTTTCTTTTGAAATACACATACTTGCATTATGAACTGTTCAGACAAAGAAAACAATTTTTTTTTTTCTCTAAAATGACTGCTGAAAAGTTGTCTAAACATCAATTATAATATATTCTTAAATTTACAGCCATGTTGAGGAAAGCCTATTGTTTGAAAGAAGTTTATTGATTTCAGTCTGTAAGTGAAGCCTGTCACGATCATCCATTATCTTCTTACGCTATCCCTGTTCCTTAAGGGAATAACTTAGAATATGTCTCCCTTCTTTTGAAGGTTGGTTTTGTAAACAAACCATCTCTGAATCTTAATGAAGGATAGTTTTAAAAATTCTTTCAAGGTCTGTAAAAATATGTCTAAAATATTATAATTTTCAGCGTCACCCCGCTCAATTATATATCTTTAAAAACTAAATCATAAAAGAGCTGTGGGAAGTGCTTGTAAACCCGCCGGGATGCTGAATAGATCTGCTGGCAGCGGGTAAATGAATGCATGACGCCAAGACAACTTCGCCGGGGTACTGAATAGGCCCGCTGGCAGCGAAGCAATGTCAGATATATGAAAATTTGCAAATATGGAATCTCTTGACCCTAAAATGTCCTTTATTCTGATCTAGAACTTCTTAATAGGATACGGATATCAGAGTGGGTTAAATGGCAACTCTGTCGAGGCTATGGATGCCTGCTGGCAACAGTGGCTCTGTCAACAGTATTGGAGATTTTATCTTTAATATCATGACTCGCTTGTCTTAAGACTGTTATCAGTTTTCATCTTTTAAGCACAACTGGGATATTTGATTAATGATGATGTTTAAACAATTTTCTGGTTGTTTTTGAGTTAGAATTATTCTCATTATCCTAATCTGGATTTGTTCTTTTGGCAGAGATAACTGCTTCTACCAGTGTGTCGCCATTGTTGGCAGCCATTTTGCAATTTTATATTTTCCTTACAAGCTGCCTACACAAGGGTTTTGAACCCTTAATACTCATCTCAGTCTTTTAAAACAAAACGATACTATTATCTTGCGCATTCACACACCTGCCTTTCGTTTTCATTTTCATGACTGCAAGTGTGAAAACCTTGAATTGGAAGTCATGTCGATGGCATTAAAATCATCTTTGGATTGTTACGAATACTCTTGTTCAGATGGTTATTTCACCTCTAACTCAATAATGGTCATAGAGTTGGAAAAACACCAAACCTTTATTCACTTTGCATTTTTGTTAATATGGTTTCAATTTATAAGTTCGTGATGCAATGAGTTCTGGTGTTTTTGATTGAATCCTTGATACGATGGTGGTATGATATTCTATTGTCTTTGATCAAATTCCTTGGTGAAATGGTTTCATGAGAACGCATTAATATTATGATTAAATCCATGGTGCAATGGTCAATGTGATGGTTTCTTTGAATCATACAAACACTATTGTTGATTTAATATACAAACCAATTGTTGGGTATGAACACTATGGTTTTCAAATAATTATTGGATTTTTGGTCAAAATATTTTGGCTATGTATGTTATGGCTTTCGATGACTATGTGAATAATCCATTTGATATTGGTTTACATTGTTTTGATTGTGATTTGAATGAATCTGTTACCAAGGTGTCGTCGTTTGTACATGCCAAAATGAATGTTTTGCATGGTTTCCACCACCCTCGCACGCATAGGCATTAAACGTCTGCCTTGCATCTCGGGCTACCTCTGTCTGTTTTGAGGAAACTGTGGGAATTGGTCCTGTATATACCCTGTCTAACCTCTTCACCATTTTCCCTGCTGACTATGTGCTCTCTCTTATGGCTCCTGTAGTGCGAATTTAAACCTGTATTGCCTCCCAGAGACACGTTTTTGCGTGAGCGATCCCGAGCAAACGGTTTTGAATCCGATCAAACCCTTGAAAACCTAGAACCGAAATTAGCCCCTTTACCTTCACTAAGGGAAATTTCCTCAGAAATTGGGTTATTACAGAGATCTAGCTCTTCCTTTACAGGTCAATTTTCAGATCTTCTCTGTGGCCGAAAGGTGTGTTTTGGGTCTGTGTGCATTTGCTGGAACGTTTATTACTTCTCCAAGCCTGTGCTTCAGAACCCCTCTCACTTGTCCTACCATTCCCCTCCTACACTCTTACTCCCTGTTGAACCCTTGATCAATCCAAAGGTTTATCAAGTAGTCTGTCAGCAAGTTGAAAGACAATAGGCTATGTTCTCTTTAAAATGTTGATGCAGCCATGGCCATTGTTAATTCCAAGTTAGCTTGACCAAATCGTATCTCTACAGCCAAGGTATAGTATTTGAACAATATTTTTACAATGATCCTGTCTATTTTGAATTTGCAAGAATGATTTCATTTTGAATTAGTACAAACGATTGTGTTTGCAAAAGATTTGTTTGCTAAATCGAATACATTTTTGTTTTGATTGAATCGATTTAATATGATTTGTTTTTTTTTGAATTAGCATAGCCAATTGTGTTTGTGTTGAATTAGTACAAAATATTTGCCTGCTAAATCAAATATGGTTCTGTTTTGATTGAATCAATTTAAAAAACGATTTCGTTAGTTTTGAATTGGCAAAAAATGATTCTGTCTGTTTTGAATTAGTAATAAAAGAGTTGTTTGACAGATCGCATACATCCTTGTTATCATTCGATTAATTCAATACGATTTCGTTTATTTTTGGCATAAAAGATTTGGTTTGTTTTACCAAGAATGATTTTCTTGTTTTGAATTGATACATCGCATACATTTCTGTTATCATTAGATTAATTTAAAACGATTCTGTTTGCAAATATGACCAGCTACAGAATCGTTTGATTCTGTTAGCTAGTCATAAAATTAGAATTTCTGTTGATTTCTTACAATTGAACACTATCTAAAATTGTTTATTTTTGTCCATCTACAGGTACACACGAATTTCAATGAGAATTGGATCTGCTATGGCAGTCTAGAACATGCTTTTGTTACACAGTTTTGGGATTAGATTGTTAGTCTTAGGCAGAAATAGAAATCCGGGAGATTGTTCCCATATTTTTGCAAACAGTATTGATATTTTCCACAAGGATTGTTTTATCCTGTGGCCTTTATATGCTCATTATTTTTTGTAAAGAACCCATAATTGTTGGGAGAACAAAGACTATGGACTGAGGATTCAAACTGGAATGAAAGTGTATGTTTTGTAACAGCTTTAGCTTTCAAATATATCATACTTTTATTTCAAGTTTCTGTGCATTTTAATTTGTAATCAAGTTATTGACTACTTTAGATATCAAGATTTGTTACAGATTGATGCGATATGATTTAATGTATTGTCCATATTTGATGTATCTCATTTTACTCACAGCAATTACTCTGTTTTAATTTAATGAACAGAAGGTTTATCTTCTTTGTTAAATGAACAACTATGTACAAATCTTTGCAGAGGGATTTATCTTGATGTGATTGTTTGTAAATTATAAAATTGTTGTTGCCATATCCTTTATCTGTTTCGTTGTTAGCAATTCTGAAGCGTTGATGCTTTGTGTTTACGCGAACTATTGGAGAATCTGATGTGGGTTTACCTCGTGAAACGATGAATGACGATGCTTATGCACAGGACAAATAGGAAGCGCTAATTTCAGGTCAGTTTGTAATTTTATTTCAATAGTTTAATTAATATAAAGATTCATTATAGTTTAGATAGATATATAATACAGATTGTAGTTTTTATTACTTAGTTAGATAGTTATTATTTCATCTCTCAGTACAGATTACTATTCTTATTGATTAATTTTAGATAGCTTTGATTTTATTCCTTTTTTATAAAAGTTATAAAAAATCAAAAAGAATATTGAACAACAACTTCGCTGTCAATTTATACATGATTTTCGCAGGTTTTCGATTAAAAATTTGCAATCTGTGAATACTGTACATATCATAGAGATTTAATTGTATTGATAGCTGAACATTTAATAAGTAGAATTACTCTTTTATGAAATTAGTTAGTAAACTGTATATATATGCTTTAGATTTGTATATGGTTTGTTGTAGCTGCTTTTTCACTTAGATTAGTTTCTTTAGTTGAGTTTTTCTTTCGTTTTCCTAGGACTTAGATCGGCCAACGGAGCCGCTAAACTCATTGGAGTGGATCATTCCAAATGGCTTGGGTTATTTAGACAACCCCGGACCGGATCCACTCCTCCAGTTGACGAGTGGGCAATTTCGCCCGTCAACACTTAGTTCCATCCCTATTGCTTGGTTTCTAATAAAAATTTAAAGATTTTTTCTCTTTTTCTTTTTTAAGCAAATATTTATTCGAAAAATATTGGCATTCAAATATTGAAAGAGAACGAATAGGGAATTTGCATTGTTCATGATTGTTTGACATTATATTTCAAGAAAGATTGTACATCGTAGTTCACATTATTCCAGAAAATTCCTCTTTCCCTCTTGTAGATAGAATTCATCGAATGAAAATTTGTATCATTCATCCCTATTTATGCATTGTTGGTTCAGAGTCTTACACAACATTGGTTTCATTTCCGTCTCCTTTTTGCATAACAACAACCTTTAATAATATTGCGCAACTTTAAAATTCAACTAGCAATTTTTCTAGGGCTCTTTTGCACCAACATTAGCTAGGCTAGAGCTTTGGAATAGGCAGTGAGACACACTCTCTGAAGCACAAAAAAAACAATAGTATCTTGTGATAAGGAGTGTCAAATTCTGTTTGCAACATTTTTTTTTGGGAAGCCCTTCTCACACAAGGGTCAAACTTGAGGTCGCATTGAGATTGACAGAGTTACTCACCCTGCTTTGTTGATCTCAGTGTAGAGATTGCACGTATTATGGGGGTCACTTGAAGGTATACCCACAATGATGAGTGGAAGCCTCTCAAGTTGATTTCAGGCTAGACACCCTGCCCTTGCATGTGGATCGGACTGTCGACTGTTTCCCTAGGCATCATTGTTGTTTGTGGTAACCCTAGTAGCCTATCTTCTTATGGTCTTACACAAGGTGACTCTGAAGGGGTAAGTCTTCATGGTACCTGGAATCGACGTTGGCCAGACTCACTTGGACTCCTTGGAGGGTATACCCATGATTATGTGTGGGATCTTGCACCAGGGCGTAAGTCTGTTAAGTAGGTCATCAACATAACTTTTCCACCCTAGCCCAACCCCTTCTTGTCTCGTCGTCGTGACGTTGGATTTCATCACCAATTAGTGACTTCAGAATTGGATGGTCTTGTTTTCTTGGTTTTGCTTCTTAGATTTTACTAGTGAATGCTATTTGTTTACCCAAGTTGGCCATAGAATTTCTTTCGTAATATTTCAAATCGGTCACAATTGACCCTCCACACCGTTCACGTAGAATGCAAGGCCTACCTCTAGAAGATCTGGAAGGTTCTCAACCCTTGCCTACCAACTCACCGGAGGATTCTCCTCAAAAGAGTGAAGTTCAAGACATTTACACTCCACAAGTGGAAAGGACTAACTCTTTAGAATGGTTCTGAATTACCAATTCTCGAGAGGACTTTCGACTTCCTCCTGACTCTGAGAGACGTATTGTTCGAGTGAATTCTTCTGAAGAAATAGTTGTTGAGTCTTCTGGATTACCAACCGGACCTTTCACAAGACTTGAGGGTCAATATCCTTTTTGGACTATTGGAATTTTTAGATAGGATCTCTTTGGCTCAAGAGCAGACATTGATATCACTGTCACACCTGAGCTGCCTGAAACATCCGATCCAGACGCAATACCTTTTACTACGGCCTATTATTTTCCTGGTTCAGATGCTCCGCTAGCCGGCCACATCTTGACTATCCCCCTACAAATGGTCCATTACACAATGGTCTCAGATACTATGCATCCTCACACCGGGATTACGGTGGCTAGTCAAGCTCCCATTGGCATGCTGCTTTCACCTAGATTCACCCCAACACTTCCGCCCAGATATCATGCATTGAATGCTTCTATTCCCACTCTTACACAAATTCCATCCAGGACTCTTGGCATTTCCACTCCTTCTGGGCACCATCTCATTCCTGGTTTCATTCTGACACTTCCTCAACCCCCTTTCAGAGGATCTCTTCCATCCTCTATCGGAGGCACCGACCCTAGTCTCACCTAATTACCAGATTCCTATCAGTGGACAATTTCACCAAGGAGGCCAAACCCAATCCCCTTTTGCAGGACAAATCCCAATTGGGATGCAACCCCCGATTAGAAGGCAACCCCCACCTACCCCACCCTATGGACAAAACATACCTCCATCCTTGGCCCAGTATTGGAACTATCTTATCCAAAATAATCCTCACTCGACTGGGGGGCAACAACTGCAAGCTAGCTCCTTCATACCCCCTAGTACAAGCCAACCATATCTAGGTACGTCCAATCCTATTTTGGGCTTGAACGCTTAACCCCATACCCTTGTTCAAAGGAACAAACCCAACCAATACAACCCTATAAATTACTTGCCTCCACACCAACAATCGAATCTGCCCGGATCTTCACATTATATGCAAATTGCTTATGGTCCCACTGGTCTACCAACGAGACTCCCTCCTCAAAGTCACCAGTACCCACACGTGAATAGACAGTTACCCTTTTTAGCCACCCTGGACCTCCCTGATATGTCGAGAATTTTAAATGATCCAATCCATCACTCTCCTCAATGGCCCACGATATCGGCCAAACTACCATCCGACATCCCTAAATTCAATGGTAAACCAGAAGAAGACCCGAACAATCATGTAATGAATTTTCACCTTTGGTGTTCATCCAACTCTTTGATGGAGGACTCTATTCATTTACGCCTTTTTCAACGAACTCTCATAGGCTCTTCCGCGAAGCAGTATATAGAATTACCACGAGGCTTCTTCATCGACTTCAACACCCTCTCTATGGATTTCCTCACCCACTACCAGTTACCGATCCGCTATGAAGTGGGAACTGAAATTTTGAGTTCTTTCAAACAAACCAAAGCCACCCATATCTTTGATCACATTCATGAGTGGTGATGGAGACGACATCACATCAAACTCGAACTTCCCGATCAGTTGCTGGCAGAGTGGTTCACAAAATCATTCGTGAATGACATCGCTCACAAAGATGTAAGTTTCCNTGAGTTCTTTCAAACAAACCAAAGCCACCCATATCTTTGATCACATTCATGAGTGGTGATGGAGACGACATCACATCAAACTCGAACTTCCCGATCAGTTGCTGGCAGAGTGGTTCACAAAATCATTCGTGAATGACATCGCTCACAAAATTTCCATGGGTGGAGTTTTCACAGACGAACATGCGATCAATCGTGCTCAATACCTTGACCTCGTTTACTCACAAATAGGTACTATTTACGACTTACTCCCTGACACACCTCGTCCTTCTACTTCTGCTACTTCAACTACTCCTGTTGCTTCTCATGCAGCTGACAGTGTGATTGGCACTTTCCATGCCCAACCCCATTCCATCCAAGACTCTAGCAACAACCCCAAATCCGTTGCTTCTAATGTTCAAAATGATCCATCTCCTACCCCTCCTACCAGCAAGACTTCTGAGGTGAACTCTGTTCAATCTACCCCTGCCAGAAAAAATAAATCCAAAAAAGGGAAGGGTAAGAACAAGGAGGATAAAAATAATCCACAATTTGAGAAGATCAAAATACAACCTGTTGACAATAAGGATAAGCACAAACCTCGATATCCTTGTTTTATCTGTGGTGAACTAAGGATTGTCCAAGATGATCCGAGGTTACTAAGTTCCTTCAAGGGACCCCGAAACCGCCTACTCCAGCCATGTTGTCACAACCCTTCCCTTCTCAACAACAGGTTCAATTGGTCATTCATGACCAACCTTCCCCCTCCACTACATCCTATGTCTTAATGTGTACAGGTGATTCAAAGAAGGATGAAATCACACTTACTACTCGAGACAAATATTATTCTTCCTCCAAAGAGAAGATTGATGAAATACCTCCTTCGTTGGTCCAACCATCTCCCATGACTCCACCTACCAATGGTCCTCTTCATCTGGAATGACTGAGCCTAGATACAGTTCTTCACCCTCCCCCAAAGGGTGTTGTCTGAAAATCTCCTTTCAATCCTCATGCACGTGCTGCCCAAAACTACAATATTCTTGAAGATCTAGCCCAAGCACCATCCGCGATGTCATCCCTCGAAGTCCTTCAGAGTTGTCCTATACAACGGAAGACACTGTTTAAATCTATTGGTGGAATTGACCCTACCGATACAAATTTAATAATTTTTGACTTGGAAGATCACATTCCACAGTTACCCCCTCAATTCGCATTCCAAATACAAGTTATTGTCTCCGACAAGAACATTTGTAGAATAGTTATTGATGAGGGTGCCTCAACGTGTGTCATGTTTATTACCTGCTGGAAAGCCATCGGCTCTCCTCCTTTAACTGAATCCCACAACATGCTCAAAGTCTTCAATGGCTCTGGTTTTAAGCCTTACGATGTCCTCCCGTCATTGCCCATTACGTTAGAAGGAAAAACAGTCAACGTTGAAGTGGAGGTCTTTGACGCTCCTCTCGATTACAACCTTCTACTTGGCCGTAGCTGGATTGATTCCATGCGTGAAGTTGTGTCCACTCTTTTCCATGTCGTACGTTTCCCACATCAAGGAAAATTCATTACGGTGGACCAATTGGCCTTCTTCAACTCTGATACACGTACCGACAATGTCCCTTTCATTGCAAAACCCCCCCTGGATATGAGAACGTCGGTGTGGGTCTTCTTAAAGATTCCTATTTGATGGGTACTTTCCCCATTCCACCACTCGAAGTTCCACATCCGTTTGTCGCCTTGATCAACATGATCTCCATCTCTATTCACAAAATCCCTGTGTCTTATGACCCGTAGATAATACCCAACCCCAATGATCATCTTCATGATGGTGACCAAATGCCTTTGAGTCTGGTCAAATCCGCTTATCAAGCCATTCAATCGACAACCCCTTCCACTCCCTCTCTTGGTGATTTATCTCTGGATCCATTCTGCGTCATTTTTCCTACGGATGAGTTGATTATGTCTGTTATGTCCATGGAAGATACCCCTTAGGATGATGGACATCATCATTCCATCCTCTTCTTGGAACAACACACCATTGAGAGTTACCAACGGATCTCGACCCCGTCGAATGTTGTCGTCATTTATACCATTCTCGAGTCTACACACGATATGTTCTACGAAGGGAACTTAAGTAATATCTCACCCACCATTCCCCTCGACATATCCATAAAATCTGGAGTTGTCGAAAATGTGCATATCGGAGCTTCGTGTTCCAATGACGAAATTGCCACCTATAAATATCTTTTTCAAGAATTTCGTGATGTCTTCGCTTGGAGATATGAAGAAATGTCGGGTATTGACCCCGAAATTGTTGTACACAAGATTAATACATACCCGGGCGCTAAGCCTGTCCGGCAACGACTTCGTCCAATCCACCCACATAAAGCAGCCACTATCAAGCTTGAAGTTAAGAAAATTCTCAAAGCTGGCTTTATTTACCCTGTGGCTCTAATTGACTGGGTTTCCAATCTTGTTCCGATTAACAAGAAACAAGGTACGATCTGTGTGTGCGTTGATTATAGAGACATTAATAAAGCTTGTCCTAAAGACAACTTTCCTACCCCCTTCGTTGACCAGATCATCGACGATTGTGTTGGAAGTGAAATTTTTTCTCTGATGGATGGTTTCTCTGGATATAATCAAATCAATATCGTACCCGCAGACCAACACAAGACCAATTTTATTTATCCTTGGGGCACTTTCGCCTATCGAAAACTTCCATTCAGTTTAAAGAATGCCAACGCAACTTTTCAATGTGCTATGTCTTATGCCTTTCATGATATAAGGCACATTGTGCAACCATATCTCGATACTTACCAGCTCATTCCATGCACCGTGTAGATCATCCAACACACCTTCGCACCATTTTCCTTCTCTGTCAGTTTTACCATATATGCTCGAATCCCCACAAATGTGTTTTTTGAGTAGAATCTGGCTGACCTCTGGGCTTTATTGTTTCACGTCAAGGGATCAGGGTAGATCCTTTAAAGGTCGAAGAGATTCTCAATCTTCCTCCTCCTTCCTCACTTCTCCATCTACAAAGTTTGCAAGGGAAGGAAAACTTTCTCCGTCATTTCATCCTGAACTATGCTGAGCTAACTCTTGGCTTTACTCAACTGCTCAAGAAAGGTTCTAAGTTCGTATGGGATACCACTGCTGACAAAGATTTCGAAGATTTGAAACTGTCTTTAACTCGTACCCCACTACTCTCCCCACCTGATTACACTCAGGATTATTTCCTTTATCTCACAGCCTCGGACTATACCATCACTATGGTTCTCATTCCGAAGGATGATTCTCATGACGAACATGTCATTTATTATTTGAGTCGGAGTCTCATGACTACCGAAACCAAGTATTTACATGTTGAAAAATTGGCCTTGTCCACCGTCCAAGATGTTCAATGTTTTTGACACTATATCCTTTTACGCAAGACTACTATGATTTCCAACTGCAACCCTATGCAGCACATTCTTACACGCCAATTGCTAGGAGGAAAATACTCCAAATTGATCGTAATACTCCAGGAGTTTGAATTATAATTCGATCATGCTAAGTCTAAGAAATCCTTGGTGTTTGTCGATTTGATATGCGACCTTCCCTGTTCTGAGATGGAAAATGTAGCAGATGATTCATTACCTGATGAATCCCTTTTCCTGATCAGTTCCAACGACCTTTGGTATGGGGATATCGTCATATATCTCCAGACCCTAAATTTTCAGCCTGATTTGTCTAGCATTGATCGTCGTCGCATACGCTACCAATCCCGTCAGTATATTATCCTCGGTGATACTCTTTATCATCGTGGGATTGACTCTATTTTTCGACGTTGCCTCACGTTTGATGAAGCCGAGAAAGCCCTGAATGACTGCCATTCTGGAGCATGTGGTGGTCACATGTTTGGGTATGCTACTGCCCAGAAGATCTTACGAGAAAGGTATTTTTGGCCTTCTTTATTCAACGATTGTATAATCATTGTCCAAAAATGCCACGCTTACCAAACCTACAACAACAAAATACGATCACACCTTGTGGTCTCCGTTGGTGCTTTTGCGAAATGGGGCATCGATTCCATGACAATTCACCCTCACTTGGTCGGGGGGCATGGATACATCATTGTAGCCGTAGATTATTTTACGAAATGGGCCGAGGCGATGCCAACATTCGACAATATCGGAAAGACTGCAACATTATTCACATTCAATCACATCATTGCTCGGTTTGGTGTTCCTCAAGCTATCATTACTGATCACGGTAGCCACTTTAGAAACTCCATGATGTCTGAACTCACCGAAAAGTTGGGTCTTCACCATGAAAACTCAACACCCTATTACCCACAAGCCAACGACCAAGTTGAAGCAATAAACAAAGTTCTCATTACCATGCTTCGACAAATGATAGGGATTCACAAAACGAGTTGGTACACAATGTTGTTTTCAGCATTGTGGGATTATCGGACATCCGTTAATTTTTCTACTGGGTTTACACCTTTCTAGTTAGTTTATGGTCTAGAAGCCATCTTGCCGATTGAATGTAAGATACCTTCTCTAAAACTAGATGTCGAACTTCTCCCAAACACTTATATCGAAAAAGAGCGTCTGTTGTATCTCATGCAATTATACGAAACCCGTTGCGATGCCACCCTAGTTATAGAAGCCCAGAAGAAACGCGTCAAAGCCCAATACGACAAACATGCCAAGCCACGTGTTTTCTCCGAAGGTGATCTGGTCCTCCTTTACGAACATGATCAGGATATGCTAGGAGCCGAAAAATTTGAATCTATGTGGCGAGGTCCTTATATCGTCAGACGAGTGTTGGAGAAAGGAGCTTATTTTGGTGGACTACGACAGTATCCCTTTGAGTGAACCCATAAATGGGTTGTACTTAAAGAAGTACTATGCTTAAGATCACCCATGCATGAGTGCTTGTATTTTATTGTATCATACTTTTTGTTTGTTACTTTAGTATGCTTTCTCGTTATTTGGTCTCTGCCCTCGACCGCTTATCTTGCGTTGTGCTTGGTTTCCAGATGTCGGAGTCTTCGCTACCCAACATTGGCTTCACCGATGGCGCTAGTCATAGTACTCAGAACCTTGCTTCTGTTGCATGGGAAATTTATGCACCTACAAACAAACTTATCAGTCTACGAGGTGTGTGCCTCGTTCGTGCGACTAATAATATCGCATAATATAATGCCGTCATCAAATGGTTGATTGATGCTATTTCGCTTGATATCCACCACCTAGTTATATGACTCGATTCACAAGTAGTAGTACTACAATTAAGTAATGTCTATGCTATCTGAAGTCCTACTTTATTACGGGTATATTTACGAATTTGCCTCTTGGAACGTTATTTTGATTATATCGAATATCAACACATTCCTAGATGTCTAAATACATTGACTGATGCCTTGGCTAATTATGTGTTAGACAGACATTTGGGACGTTTATGAACCAATCACACATCACATGTATTATACAACAAAAAATAAGTCGGTAGAAGCCGTATATATGTATATAATGATCAAAATTTTTTACAAAAAGTTTCTGTCCAATGATCAAAATCTCAAAATATGAAGCCTATAGCTTCTACAAAATAGCATCACAGATGATGCTCACGATAACATACAACTACTCGGGATACCCTACGGAGCATTCGATTGAGAGACTCGAACATGCCCACAGTATGACGCTGATAACGTCTCGGGATCTCCCCAATAGCGATGTCCGGGACATCCGTAGTCAACCCCTCTAAGTTTTGTTCCACTACCTCATACTCCTCAGCATCCCATCTCGCCACTGGAGCCACTTCTCCTCGCCTCTGAATGGGAGACATTCCTAGAGGTCGATATGGCCCCACATTTGTGTCATCAAAAGAAAATTTTTGATTAGTCCTTGGATAAACATAAAAACATTTTATATAATAAAATATGCAAAAACATTAAAAAAGAACAAAATGTGTACTTCTCACCTAAGTCACCCCACTGAGCATCCTCAGGTAGGACCAAATATAGATCTCCTCGGAAATCCAAATCGACATATGCATAGTCATCGATCATCTGCATCTGGGACCTCAACCAATCAAAAAATGAATCATTATACTTGATTATAGGCCCTGCTACGTGTCGAGCCATGAGGTTACACCACCTCAACATCCTCGGATCCTGTGGAGTCGGTAAACCCCAATCTACCTATAATCGCAGCAATGGGAACCTCTCGAGGAAGAATGACACCAAAAGTGACCTGTACCCAAACTACTTCAGGTTACCCCTTCTGCACTTTGTTAGTTGCCTCTTCATACTACGAAGAACCGTGTCCAACCAGTTGAAAACCCGAGGCTTTGTGCACTCTATGGCGTATTGGAAATAGATCTGAAGAGCCATGTGCGGACCCGCACTCCCAGCCATGCGTGAAATAGTAAACAAGATAGTCCATAGGGTCAAATCTTGGACCCCCCAAATGAAAACCTTACCCTTGCTTCTCCCTGCCTCAAAAACACAATATCGGTGAACATACTCGCTCATAGGAAGTCCAATGCCTCTACCTACGGTCAAAGTAGCATGGTATCCACGTCGTGACAACCCCGTTAGAAAATAGATATCCTCGATATCTAGTGTTAGCGTGTGGACCCCTACGTGAAATAACTGTTGATCCACATCACACATGTGGACCTCTACGTGAAATAACTGTTGATCCACATCCCACATGTGGACCAGGTACTCTAACAGTCTGAGTTGGGCTCTCATGCCCAGGATCCTAAAATTTTTTAAGAGCCCACATTCCCAAAGGGCAGCGATTGTACCCAGATCATTTTCGAAATGGAATCATCCTCCTTGTGTTATCTTTCCCTCCATTCCAACATTGTGATGGTCAACACCTGCAATGGAGCCATGAGAAGGAAGTCAACAACTTGTTTTAACCTCTTGCATAATTTTTTATTGAGCAAAACCACACACAAAAATCTATTTTTTGGTCCTCGTAGGTGAAACTTTTGCACAGTACAAGATTCTCACAAGTCCCGAATGGCCCACCTGCGAGAATGCTTGAGCGCGCCCACCGACCCTAAAATGGATTCAAAACTCTAAAAATTGCCAATATAAAAAATAAACCATGGAAACGTTGGAAAATCAGGAGATTACCTCGTTGCCTGAAACCGTTTTCCGAATGATCACTTGTACCTCCTGCAATCGAGCAAAGAAATTTGGGGAAAAATGAGGCATGTTGGACAAGTTTTTGGCAAAGTAACAATGAAATGGTAAAAAAGGCTTTTTTACCCATATTTATTCACTTTTTACTATTTCTTGTTGATTTTTTATATTATTTTTATTGCTTTGCTTAAAAAACCTAATACCCTAATAGCCTTGTGAGTATGGTTTTTCACAGATATAGTGACTTCGAAGTTCGAACGACAGTGTATGAGTATTTTTTTTCTTTTTTTTTGTCACATGTACAACTACTTTTTAGGGCTTTTGTAGGAAAAACCTTGAGCTCAGTCTTCGTTCGTTCTCACGCTCGAAAATACATGAGAACGTAACCAGGTATACTTTTTCTTGTCTTTTCATACTTGTCATGGTAACACGAGAATGATGAACGTAAGGGAGTACCCTTTAAGCTCTTTTCACGCTCCATAAAAACGAAAAGGTTGCCGAGTAATCTTGTTCTTTTCACGCTCGTTAAAGTATTTGAAGAAAACATTCAATGGGTGATAGTTGATCACTTTTTCAGTCTCTTCGAACTCGTTTACGAAAAAGGAACTGGGAGAGTTCTCTTTAAGTGTTTTTCAGACTCTCAAAACATGAAAAAACCCCGAGTTTTCTATCTTTGGACTAGTTAAACAAACATCGAAAGACCCATAATGGGACCGAACCTCTCCTTATTAGGGTTCATTAAACATACTCTGAGGGACTCATCCAAATGATGAGCTTACATCGACAAGCATATGTTATCCTCCTCAAGCTTGTGTAAAAATAAAGAGGTACTCGCTAGAAATGGTGGGGGAAATTTTGGGAAAGGGATGTGTTTTCATATTCGTATTAATGGCAATAAGCGTTGCTCTTGAACATGACATCCCCTATTCGTTATTTGAATCCAGGTTGGGAAATCCATTTGTCTCTCGTCTGACTTGCTCAAGGTCGTATCTTGGGTCATCTTTGAGTCAATGCTGCCAAGTCCTTTGTTGTGTCGTTCATATGTTCAAGAGAAGTTCAAATGAGCCTTCCATTGAGTCGGCCATCTGCAATTGTTCATTCTTACTATATCGACCTTCCTTGTGTCCATTTCAACTCATATTCATACTTTGATTCACCCTCAAAATCTGTTACTTATTTCGTGTCATTGATGGGGGATACATCAAGGCCCTCCTCTTACGAGTCTTTTTCCGTCGACTCCAACTCATTATCCGGGAATAAGACCTAGAAATCATTTAGTACCTTAGAACCTGCATGCCTTAATAGCAGGTCTCTTCTCTTTCGACAAGGGTTTCACATCATTGGTCCTTGATCGAGAGATTTCACCGAGTGTTCGACTTTAGCTCATTCATTCACATTCATTCGGATTGTACTTCGGTACCTTGGGGGTCATTGAAATCAATGGTTATTTCCCTCGCACTTGTTAACGGTTTTCATCAATGACCGGTAATTGAGTGGTTTCTACCATGTTCGACTTCAACACATGTAATCGCATGGCTAGATTTGTACTCTCAGGCGATGGGATTGAAGACCCTGGGTCTCATGTTTTTGATTCAGGCTACGATGGAGTATGTATGATTTGTATCGACACATAGATCCACTTTGTATGTCACGTGGCTATGTCTTAATTCGAGTCTTCTAACATAGATCCACAATGTATTCCTAGTGGCTATGTAGCATTTTGGCAACATGGATCCACGGTGTATGATTGGTGGCCATGATTCATTTGTTATTTGAGCATGGGAATGCCTACCTAAGAATTGGTATTATATTCTGCAGATGCTTGGTTGTTTACAGGTTTCTGATTAGGTGCGCTCCTTGTTCCTCACACACACACACATTTTACAAAGTATTTCAGCTGTCACAAGTTCCAACCTCATACTTTGGGGGGCATTCTGTTACACATGATTTTAGTTACTCTAGTGATGTATCTACAGTTATGTGATCAGGCTCTCATAAGGACTTTCTTTCCTGAGAAAAGTGACTATTGTCTTCCTCTACAAAGCATATTTTTAAAGTGAGTTCGCATGTTGCATATGATGCAGAGTGCGAAAATCCTCATTCTCGCAGGTTGCTCTATGCTTGGCCTGCGAGGAGTTTGCAGTTTTCTCTATAAGCAGGGTGCAAACCTGTTTCAAGGATAAAAATGGAAGAAGAGGTTACGAAGGTTCTAGAAGAGGATCTTCTAAAAAATGAGTTGGCATTCACATGGTTGGCATCCTATTGACTTCTCATATTTAGTGGGATCATCCTCATCCATTTAACCATCTCTCCTTCTCCTATATATTGAAAGGTTTCTCATGGAAAAGGTTAAGCAATATTGAATGAAGAATTGGTGAAAGAATTGTGTGAAGAACTTTGTTTGGATAGAAGCTTGAAGACTCTATTTGTCTATCAAGTTGTACTGGATCTTCTTCATGCAAGTGTAGAGAAAGTGTGTGTGTTGGAACCAAGGGTCACTGAAAGGAAGCTTGCAACATCAAGGCGATCTGGTTGTATCTTCTACTTTCATTTAATATAATACAACAACATGCCCCTTTCCCATAAAATCACTCTTATTTTATTGCATAACTCCTTGATCATATGCATAGGTTGACATTGAATATACTTTTCTATCTTCACTTTGGTTGGTTTGTGTTGTCTTGGACCTGATTTCACAAGAGTGTTGGAGCGAAGTAGGAACAACAGAGACCTAAGGAAGCGATATAAAGGTATGTCACTCATCCCTTCTCGATAGTAGATTCAATGACTGCAACTTACAGAAAGAGTCATGTCCTGTCCTATTTTGTTCTAGATCCAGGTGGATCTAGGTAGACCAGTTAGTGTCCACACCTACCGATTTATCTAGTAACAATATTGACAAAGAGAGATTTTACTAGCCCCATCAACTCACCCAAAGAATCTCCTTCCTATTTATGGTCCTCATTAGGCATAGCCATATCTTGATCACTGTCTTCACATTCCTCACAACAATTATGACAGATTAACTCAGAGGGATAATACCTTTGACAATGCCTATTGAAAACTGCATGAAATTCTCTTAGGGAGGGAATGCTAGCAGGAGGTAAGGAATGATACCACTCACGATCATCTCCTGCTAACGATAACATGAACTTCTTCATTAATACATCTTCATGATGTATTTCCCACTGATGCATGAGCTCATGAAACTCATGGAGATGCTGAGCAGGGTTGTCCTCTTTACGCTCTCTAAATATGGGCAAAAAATCAACCCATTCATCCAAAGTAGGGACAACATTAGGAAAACCAGGAACAACAGAAAAATTAAAAGGAGCAAACCTCCGAGCTAGGATTTTTTCCATTTTGAACCAGTGGAGTCGCCAGTTGATTCTCTAACCATGGATGCCCCAAGTGAAATATATGTAGTCAGAGTATGCCTGGTCTTTGTTCACCATAAAAGACCAGATTTGATCATTGTGTTCTCCCAAGGGGCTGTAGTTGTAGCCAGAGGAAACCACACTGAAATAATGGAGTTGAGACAGTGGAGTCACCTCAGTGCACAGTTGCAATCTTCAAAGGTTCTGATTTCTGATGCACCTTCAGAATCAGAAGTTCATTGTCGTTCTACCCAGGGAAAATCTTCAATTCGTCCTAGACAACGACGCCAAAAATGTTAGCACCAGAAGTCACCCCTAGATTGCAGCAGAGGTAAGTCCAGTACCCATCAGTTTGTATGTCACAATGAATAAATTTAAAGGTGGTCTAATGGACAGAGACTCAGGATGGTATCGTTTTAACTCGGAAAAATGGGTTGGAAGGAACAAGCAGGTGAGGTCTTGATCTAGCTTTAGTCAGTAAGTTCGATATAGTGGTGAGTAGGGGGAAGAACTTGAGGAGAGTGAAGAGGTCTGCTATGGACATTTGGTCTTCCAACAACCTAAGGAGGAAAATCTTCAAATACAATATCCTCTTGAATTCGTGACTTCAAGAAACTAAAAATGCAATAAAAGTACTGCAATCAAACATTCATTACAATACAGTCACAACAACTAGACTGGATCATCCATGCCTGAGCTCTCAGTATCAGAGGAAAAAGAGAACACAAGAAATTGATTAAAATTGGTTGCAATGTCACTGTGATCAAACCTACATCAAAAAAACATAACTACCCTCAACTGGATCATCCATGCCCGAGCATTCTAACATAGCTACTACAAAGCGATGAAAGGAAACTGACTTACATTAAACAAGAAGTCTCAAATGCATATACATAACTAGAGAACCAGAGTGTTCATTAAAAATTTACAAATTGAGAGCTTAGCTCAACCATCGACCAACCCTTTACAAAATAACAAAATTCCATACATATAGTCAAAATTTTCATAAACAACAATAGAGGCATGCTTGGGCTTCCATGGTGCGTCGTCTTCTCCGTCAGATTTTGCAGGTATTTCTTTATTAGATGCAAACTCAGATCAGTATGGGCTTGTAGGAAAAATGATTTGCAGGGGTACCACAGGCTGACAACTCTATTTTCCATGGTCGACTCCTCCATGCTTTTTATTTATGGGGTGAGGCGAGGTTTCAACCACCTCCCCCCCGCTTTCATTAACTGCTTCATCAGGATTCGAACGAGGCCGAGTTGACTTGGCGCTTGGAAAATGCAGCGACCTCTTTTAGCAGCCAACACTGGCATTTTGGCCTTTAGCGCAATTCACGTGAACTTGTCTCCTTTACCTGCATGCAACCTTGGGCCATGACCCAACCCTTATCCCATATGATATTTAGGGATTTTGCGTTCTGGGGATTTTCACCTCGCATGACAACAATCTCCCGATACCCGATATGCGAAATGGCCCTACCCCGATCAATGGTTGGATATGCTATGCATCTGACGGCTGAGGCTCCTCGAGATGGGTGATTTCCCCTTGGACCTGGTTTGATATGACCTCAGGCTGTGACCATGGGCCCAACTATTTGAGCGCTTTGTGATTTCGCATTTCAGGAGTTCACGCCTTGCTCCATTCTGAAACCTCCGAAACGTGAAATCATGATTTCGCTAATCTGCAGCCACGTGCTCCTCTATTCAGACGACCCAGATCATTTCACGATTTCCGGTTTCGCGAGTCCTCATAACTTTGTCCTCTTAATTTCCCGACTCGCGAAATCACAAAAAGATGATCCAACGGTCCAGACTAAAACTTTTCTAGTCCATTGATCTCGGGCCTTTTCCCTGGCACTAAACTTCGAGCAACTTTTAGATCTTGAATACTCGTGAATCGCCGATCTAATTTGTCTAATGGATCCGACGACTGAGACTGAGCCTGTGCTTGATGGATTTCCGTTGACCAGGCATGTGCGCACCTTTGCACAATCACGCCCTAACTTTGGATGAAGAACAATGGTGGGTTTTTTAAGCCCACTCCTTTCGCATTTGGTCACCCAATGGCCAACTCCAAACGAAAACATCCCCCTTCAAAAATAGGTGATAACAGATATGTGTATGACTACTTCAAATCTCTCTGATCTAGATTCATAAATAGGAAGAGTGGTTGATTATTTTTCTTAATATGTTATGGAGTGGGATTAATATTGTCATGACACAATCAATGGGTAATCCTTATCCATGTCATGCTTTTGCAAAAGAAAATTCAGTGACCTTTCTTTCCTTCTTTTTCCTTGTAATTCATTTTCCAAGGAAATCCACTAGGCACTTCCCCTCATTCTGAGGATGATACCAAGGGTAAACCAAATTTTGTAGAAGCTCAAATATTTTTCATGTCACTTACGAGAATAGAACATGAGTGGGGAGTATAACACTCCATCATACAATCACTTGTGCTAGACCCAACTAATGAAATCCAGTGACCTATTAGTAGCTACTTAGCACATAAAAGGAATTGAAGGGGCAAATGAACTAAATCACCATTAGAAGCATAATTGACATTCATGTAGTTAGCATAATGGACATTTTTATAACTAGTGTTGTAACCTTTGTAGAACCTATAAATAAGGTTTGGTAGGATTTGATTAAGGATACTAGTTGCAATTGTGGAATCAATTATGGTACATGATAATGCATTATTCCAATGGATCAAGTGACATGGGACTTGTTGGGCCGTCTAATACAATCATCCAAGTTTGGTGGAGATATTAATTTCCCAACAAAACTATCCTTCTAGAGCCCCTTGTTCATAATTAGTTTCCAAGAACCCTTGGTTGTTAGTGCATTGGTAAACTTTCCCATGTGCATTATACCCTAGCCACCAAATTCCTTGGTCTTTGAGAGTGTTTCCCAAGAGGCTAAATGGAGGTCACCTACCTTTTTATTTTCTTTTCGTAGGAAAAATAGTCTTATTATCTTTTTGCAATGCTAATTCATTAGGTAACTCCCACATCTTTCCACTCAAAACCAAATAACAAGGGACTTCTATCACTATTTTCCTTTCCCTTCCTGTTGTACTAAAAGTCTTTCTATCCTTTGTTGTATCTATTGTGGGTATTGAGGTTGGTGTCCTTTGAGGGAAACCTACAAAGGGCATTGATGCTTCTCTTGAAGTTAGTGACAACTAAATAGACTATAACCGACAAAGCAGTAACATTTTGATTTTACATTTTAATAGACATGCCTTGAGTGGCCAAACTTGAAGCAACATAGGCTACAATGTGTGCAGAAGTATCAATGATAATATAATCATTAGAACAATTACTTTATGGAAACAATTTAAAAAATAGTAAGAGATTGAACTAAATTCAAGATTGATGAAACCCTATTATTGATGGAAGAAAATTTACTTTGTTAGTTAGGATTGGAATTGAACTAGTATATGAGCCATTACCATAACTAGAATTTTCCTTTTGAAAGATATCAAGATAAAAAACTAGGCTTATGCTACCATAACTACTTATCTCCACACTAAGTTGAGAATCTACTTAATGTAAGGAGAAGATTGCAACCTCACAAAAATAATTGTTTTACTTGTATGGATTTAACAATCTCTTATGTTGATTGAAATGAACTCACTTCCTTCTCATGTATAATGATGAATTTAATCAATCTTTGATAATAAAGCCACTTTTTAGTTAGAATCCATATGACCATATACCATATATATCTTTTCAATTAAGATGGAAATTTTCTTGAATTGAGTTTGCATGTAAAGAGTAAAAATGGGTAGGCAAAGGTCAATAAGATCTTTCAGAGACACCTTACTATTATTTTCACTTTGATAAACACATTCTCAATATTGTCAAATGAAAGTTGTTATTTTTTAATTCATTTAAAATTACATATAGATCAATGATTGTTTGTCATATTCTTTGTTGAACCTACAAGACACAACAAAACATCAAGTTTAGGGTGCAAAGGGAATGGGTGATAGCATGTGATCCATTCATAGTAATTCCAATGGATGTTTTCGTGATCCATGAGCAAGAATATAGTGGTTTGAATCACTATGGATCATATCAGTTTATCCATGGTGTGTGGGGTTGTTGAGCAACCACTCCCTTGAAGTGATTTCTTGGTCTGGTTGTGGGCATTGTCCAAGGAAAGGATGCACTTGTCAAATTCTTGGTTGTGGGTGTGGGATTTGAGAGACAAGGAAGCAAGAATTGGGTTGGTGGGTTTGCACAATAAGGGGTTATGAGTGAAGGGTGCCACTGCGATTAGTGTGAAGAGAGGAATTTAATGGAATAGGTCATAAATAAGGGTGTCGGGGAGCGTGGATTGGTGGGTCCAAAGAAAAAAAGGATTATAAGTGAGGGGTACCACTATGATCAGTGAAGAGAGAGGAATCCAATGGAATAAGTCCCAAATAAGGGTGTCAAGGAGGATGGGTGGGTCCACAGAATTTTTTTTTGCATTGCAAACTTTCCACTTTGTTGTTGTTTTGTTCTATTCCGATAGCAAGGGTTAGGGTTTTTAAGGTTCCTATGGAGAAGGGTTTTCCCTGTGCTATAGCTCTCTGATATATCGACAAAGTTTGACAGTAGTACTCGGCCCAATATCTCAGGGCTCTAACTAAGGAGGATCGACTGTACCCTTAGTTGTACTACCCAATTACCTAGGTACATGAGAGTAGTCTTCCCAAGTGTTGTTCTTAGTGCCACTATAGAAATTAGGTGATAGATTTGTTGATCTACAAATAGCTTTAGGAGACCTATGAAACTCCCTATATACGAGGGTATGTGGGAGTGAATGGTTGTGTATAGGTGTTGTCTAGTTTGGTAATCCTCGAAGGGGTACCAACATGGGTTACAAAAGTTTCCAATTGGGCGAAACAAGGTGTTTCGAGTAACCACGTAAAATTGTCTATATTTCATGTATGTAGTCTTACCCAACCACATGTTTACTCACTCAGTGATAGATCATTGTGCTTTAAAGGTGTCGAGAGTACATGTTTGTAGACTATAATTTTTTTTTTTCTAAAAATTTAAAGAAGAAAGTGCTCCCACCTGTAAGGTACAAGATGGTTTTATGTGGAGTAGAAATACAATTGTTAGCATAAAACACAAAATAGAGAACACAATGACACAATTGATTTCAGAAATAATACCTTTATTATGTCAATATGTCAATAGCCAAGTTCATTTGCCTCTTAGAAGGGGAAACCTCTAAGAAAGCAAAGCTCAAGTACAAAATGATTTTCAAGACTATATTTCAAACCTCCAAATTTCAACCCCTATTCATACTATATTTCTATTTTCTAGAAAACAGTTTAGAAAAAGAACTCTCTAGAGGTGGAACATTAGAGGTGTTCCAGTATTGCATAAGTCCTAGGCTTTATTTACTAATCTTTGAACTTTATTACATACAGTTACCAAGTTATAACCAGAGAGAAGTTATAACAATTTAAGAACATTGATTATTGCATCTTGTGTACCAGATTGCATTGTTTTACCTTTGCCCCTCTCACAAATAGATAAATATAGCAACGTAGTTACAGCATGTTCTTGAGCTTTGGAATCCTCTGAAGAGAGCAGCGATACAAGCAAAGGTATGGCACCTGCCTCTGCAATGTAAGGTCGATTGTCCGTGCTGCATTCGGCAAGAAGTCTGAGTTCATAAGCAACCTGCCTTTTCTCTTCAAAACGTCCTGTAGCAAACTTTTCTACAAGGAACGCCGCAGTCATCTTTGCAGCTTGTAAAGCTGCCTTGGTACTCACGATGCTTTCCATCGAAGAACATTTCTTCTTGTCTTCTGGTTTTTCAAAAGGGATATTATGCGCATCACAATACTGTAAGATAAGGCTGCGGAGAGCATGATTTGGAAAAAAATCTGTGTGCAAAAGCTGCTGCCCATTCTTCGGACAAGTACAGTGTCCTTCCTCGATCCATCTGGTAATGGATGCTAGCTCATACGTTTGCCCAGTCGAAACAATGACTGGTTCTCTCATCAATTCAAGCGAGATCGGGCATCTGAAATGATCTGGAATAACAGGAACATCCTTGGACTCTCCGTGTTCACTTGATGGTTGTAATTGTACAGCAGATTCCATCTCTGTAACCCCAAATAGGACACACTTGCAATAGCGCATGAAACCGATCAAGCTGTTAATAATTGAAACATTTTGATCTGCACCTACCGTATTTTGGTTTCTCATTTCTTCCTCCAACAACTCTATCTCTCTCAGACAATCCCTTGCATTTTTCAGATGCAAATAGTCAAAAATCTTTCTGAGTTTAGATTCCTTTGGGGTCACCTCCTTCTCGAACTCATCAAGAACATCAAGCACATCTCTGCGGATCTGTTCTTCAGAACTATCAATGAAAACCCTAGCTCTTCCGGCCTGACTGTGAACCAACTCAATTTGCTCCTTAAGCTCGTCCGAGACATCTAGCACTCTCAAGGAAAGTACATCCAATGCAGTAGCCATGTCATGCGTTAGAGAATAAAATTTACTTGATATCTCTTTGGTTTGCATGAGCAACCAAACACAACTTTCATCGCCGTTACAGTCCTCAA
>JASDQU010509900.1:57532-85740 GCA_032191745.1 Picea mariana | reverse complement strand
CCATGCCAACTTCATGTTGTGCATCACTGAAGAGAAGTTGGATCAGTTCAGTTGCAATTGAGGATCCCAGCTTTCAGATGAATGTCGATTAACAAGTAGGAACTTGATGATCGGTTGATGTGCATGGTATCCTGGTGTTGAGGCATTGCAGGGAGCAAATATAACATTTAGAGAAATGCAAGATGAGTGCGATTGGGTGCAACCATGAGGAAAGTGACTTAGATGGATTTTGGACATCACATTTTTTTGTTTGCAAACTAGCGACAATAAGAAGATTCAAACCATGAAGATGCCAAAGAATTCGTTAACATGTATGATCATTCCAAATTTCTTTGCCAATCTGAGTTGTTGCATTGGGTTCATTGAAGCGAGACAAGAAGACTCGATCGAAGACAAGAGAAACTTGTTTCCATCACAGACTTGGGTGTAACGATCACCTTCGTTATGACGATGAACCTCTTGACAAGTAAAAAGTTTTTATTTTTATTTTTTGAAAGTGAAAAAACAATGTGTGCGCGTGTGTACAAGGGTAACAAACATATTCGACTCTGCGTCGCCACCTGACGATGAACAAGGTGCATACAACGATGAACACAACCTGACGACCTAAGACGCACATCTAGTATCTGCATGCAAAGAACAACCATCAATCAATAAATAAATAAGATAGACAACCCGCCCGTCCTACCCTGCAATGGTTAGGACCTCCAAGACACATAAGCAACGCTCAAGCCTAGGTTCCCATCGATTTTAACCATTTAAGGTCTTAGGGCTGGCAACTGTTCTGAGGAACATGGAGGTGTCTACATCTCGCCCGACACAATCAGACCAAGCAACTAAACGATTACCAACAAGTACAACAAATTAAAAGAACAACCACGTCCTCTACGAAAGGCGCAAGTCAGAAGGACTCCGAAAATGACCAAACATGGTTAAGACAAGGCATTGTCTACAACTCCATTGGTATTAATTACAGAACAAATTCTCCATTTAAATTCCAATAATCAATGTGTTACCCAATCCGCCCTTTGGAAATAATGTAAATTCAAATGATTGCTATTCCTCATTTACTAACTCATAATAATTGATTGTGCTAAGTTCAATGACATTACATTTTTGTTAACAAATCCAACAACTTTAGCAACATTACCCTAAAATAATAACCACATTACATTTTTATTGCAGTAACTCTGCGAATAAATTATTAATCTCATTACATCATCTATGTTACCAATACCATAAAATTTCAATAACATTCCCACCACAACATCACAATTTATATTATCATAACAATATCAACAATGCATTTTATATTTCCATAACCTTGCCAATAAAATAACATTAAAATTACATTACAATAGCATTACACATCCCTGTTAAAATAACAATCTGTTACAGTACCTAACATTAACATTCCATTTCATTACATTACTTTCCATTCCATTTCATTCCATTACTTTTCATTAACATTTCATTACATGACCTTACATTTCATTACATTCCATTCCATTACATTACATTGACATTCCATCACATTACATTAACATTCCATTAACATTTCGCTAACATTCCATTACATAATCATTTCTTTATGGTTCAAAATGCCGAGAATGGTGAGGTGCCCGTGCTGTTAGGGTGGTTTCGCAACAGAGGTGGGTTATTACAGTCGCAGAGGGAGGGCGTAGCCAGCAGTGACAGAGGTGTGAATCTAGAGGTAAGCAAAGGCGAAAGGGCGCGCCTTCATTACTGCCTTCTGGGGCGAAAGTCAAGAGCTATAGGTAACGGATCAAATTTTAGACCGAGTTACCATCCCAGTCGATGGTGGGATGCATGTGCATTTAATCTTTAGGAAGAATCACTACGGTTCCAGGCGACCCTGGAGGTACAATTGCAGAAAAAGTTAGAGCACAGGGCGAGGTAAAGCTACAGTAGTTGCATGTCGAAAATGGATAGTTTTTAATACAGTAGCAGAGGCATGAACTGGTAGAAGAAGATGGCCATACAACCACACCTAAAAGAAATTTGCCAATGAATATTATCACAACCACTGTACAAGCACGAATTTGCAGACGAAAAGTTCATACAGCCAAAATGCAAGAAATTTATAACACCATGCGCAGAGATGTGTAACCACAAAAATGTAGATATTGGAGTGGGTGAAAACGCGTGGGTATTCTTCTCCAAATTGCACAGGAAACACAACAACAATGCAGAGAATGAGGGAAAGATTTGTGTGGGTATCTTCCCCAAATTGCAGAGTATACACAACACAATAAGTGGAGGTTGGATTGGCGGATTTGTGGGCTAGAAACACATAAGGAATAAAAAATTTTACCCGAGTGGAAATGGTAGGACGCAACTTCAAAAGTAAAGTAATTCGAAAGGCCAAAGCTAAGTCTAGAAATCGTGGCATGAGTTGCTAAAAGGAATTCTACGACTATCTTGGAGTTTCTTTAAAAATGTTTTCGTCAATGGATTTCACTGCCTTTACACAAAAACATACAGTAACCAAATCTCACAAGGATTATAATGCTTCCATGAACATACAATGAACACTACTACATAACTAATTATAGAACTACTTCGCTACTAATTCACTAAAATGTGCACCTACAATGAGCACTATTACAGAACTAATTACAGAATTAATTACATAACTAATTACAGAACTAATTACAGGATTAATTACATAACTAATTACAGAACCAATTCACTAAAACATACACATACAATGAACACTATTACAAAACTAATTATAGAACTAATTCACTACTAATTATAGAACAAATTCGCTACTAATTCGCTAATAACATCTATTATAGAACTTATTCACTACTAAACGCCTCCATGCACACACCACAATGCATTATCCATCACAATGAATGACAATGGCTGCAAACTACACATCCATGATTTAAATGCAGATACAAAACGTCCAGGAAAATACAGCCACGAAGAGTCATGCAGAAGCAAGGATCCAAACCAAGGAAAAGTAGAACCCCAACCAGAACGCAGACCATAAATTTTAGGCATTCAATGAATGGGAAAAGGCTCAGTACAAATTCATCCATTATTACTGTGTAGAGACAAAAATGCAGAGAAAAAGGGGCCATCAACAGTCACCGGGTTAAGTTTCAAGTGATGTGATACAACACGGTGTGGGTTCAATCATCAAATATGAAACGCAGATATAAGAGCTTTGCCATCAATTAAATTTCAAGGTAGTATAACGCAGACAAGAAGGAATACGCAGAAATGTCCAGCGAGATATAAACATGAAAGAAAAATGAGATAATACTATATGTAAGCATGCCGACTTCATTTATAATCCTCATTCAGATCCAAGCATAAATTCCTAGTGCATTCTAATCCACAAAATAACTAGCGTACCTTTGCCTTATCGCCTGCCTCGAATGACGTCCGCGCTCTCCGTTCCGCTCCCGCTCGCCAACCATCAAGACCTCACCGGTACCTCCCAGACAACGCTAGGGGTACTCTGCTTCCCCCTTAGCCCCCCGAGCTGTAAAGGGGCCACACACTATCCAGATGGTAAGTCTAGCTCCCAGCTCTCCTTGCAAGGCCGAGCTACCACTCCTATCCGAGCGAGGAAATCCCAACTCCTCACAAGTAAATCATTCAAGTCACAAATCCGGCAGCGTAACGTTACGCTAATAGCTGATCCCTTCTTCCTTCTCTTCCCTTTATTTTATAGAGTTTTAGAACTTCCATCTTTCCCTAAATCTCATTTAATTTTAATTTTAATAAAATCTTCTAAAAACTCTCCTTCATACAAGTGTCATCCATCCCCCACGTTTATCCATTAACTACTTTTCTTAATTTATTAAATTGTCTTATTTCCCTCACCCACCTAGATTTACTCCTATTTTTACTCTTAGGTGTCCCTAGATTCCCTTACAGGTTTTAAATACTTTCCCTAAAATGAAGTTGCTAATTTAGTTCAATTTCAGAAGGTTCTTAATTGCATATTCTTTACTATGTTGACCTCACTTTTTACCATAATTTCCCCTCTTTCCCTTATTAGGTTTCCTCCATTCCTTAGTTTCCTAATTTATATTATTCCCTTCTTTCCCCTTTTAATTAGAGCCAAAACTGGCAGTTGCGCAAATTAACCTCTTTTCCTTTTATTAATAATTTAATATCTTTTACACTTTCACGAGTTAAACAATTAAATTCTTCTTTACAAACTTTAAATCCACTGATTTTAATTGAATTCTTACTCTCTTCATTTTACCCCAAAATTTTATGAAGGCTAAAACTATTACTTAAGTGGTTTTTAGTTTAATTTTTATTTATTTATTTATTTATTATTTTTGGGTATTTTTCTTAAGGTTAGACAAAATTTTACCCTAGAGAAGTTTTTAGACTTAGGAATTAGATTCTGAACTGGGTGACATTTAATTTGGGAAGTTTTTTAAGAATTTCTTAATGTGCTAAATGTCTTAGGGCCATCTAGGTTTGTTCCTTCATCATCATCAATGAGACGTGCCCTTCAGGATGCACCACATGCTCCAAGGGTGCCACTCACCTCATATGTTACTTTGTGCGACGTGCCCTTTAAGATGCACTACGTGCTCCAAGGGTGCCATTCACCCCTTGACTGATTGGTAGACATCAATAACCCCTGGAGTCAACGCTCTGCCAGGTGAACTTGTGGAAGACTAAGGGCTTCTAAGGAATAAGGCCCCCACCTTATTGCGCGCCCCTTAGAATCATCATGAGCGACTGTCGCAGTTTGCCCTCACAACATCGTGGGTCCTCTCGCACTAGGTAATTGTTAACCTACAATTCGAGCCACGGTGGGAGTGCTAGTAGGCTGTGGTAGGGATGTTGTCCACACCTGTCCCTCAATCTCTCTAGTAGTCATGTGTGTGGCCCCTTTACTCCATATGTGAGTCTGGTCGGCAAGCTATCGTCAGCCTGCATCATCAACAATCGTGTCGGAACATGTCGACATCATATCATCTAATCAAACGTACTAGAATCATAGTAAATAATCAAACCCCAATAGCACACTCCCTGACTCGATCCGGAGTCCAAGGGGTTCTGTCGATGCCTCTTCATCCTCAAGGTCAAAAACCTTGCACACTCAGTACAATCGAGTCAATAGAACATGTCTATGTCAAAGCAGTAAAACATCATGTTATCTACCATAACGCATCATAATCAAGGAAAAAAAATTTAATATCATAATAGTCCGGATCACTTGCGAGCAAGTGTCCTCAAAGAATAAGTTTTCTCAGTGCACCAGAGAGGGATGTTACATTGGGGTAGGTCCAAGTGTTGTGAACTTTGTTTAATAAGACATGAATGGCTCAAAATTCTCAGAAGAGGGTATATGGGAACAAAGACTTGGAGCGACCTACTTGGGCAAGTTCCAGAAGAGGGAATTATGAAGATTTGGTGGCAGAAATGGGGATGAGTTCAATTGTTGTTGCACTTTCTTATGGATTGCATTGAAGGGCTTGTTGTAATGAATAAGGAAATGACACACGTATTCCGATTGAAGAGTTGGATGAGGCACTTTGGTGCATGAGTTCCTTAGACATATTGGCTGAGTTGTGGGGTGAATTAATCATCACAACAGAGATCCAAATGAAGAAGTGTCTTGGTAGAGGCAAGATAATTCGTTCTGAGAAATGAACGAAGAAACAAAGAGTTGATGAAGGATACTGTTGATAGAAATACACTATGAGTTCAATCCCATCCTGATTGGATAGGGTGATGCACTCCTACTCATGGTATGGGACATGAGATAGGCAGGGAATTCTTAGGATACTTGCAAATCTGGGACAACGCAGATCATTCATTGGATTTGATAAAGGAATTGGTTCGAACATGTTTAGGCATGTAAGTATTTTGGTGGCTCATTTTACCTGGATTCATTTGGACAGTATGTTGAGACAGTTGCGAAGATAGTTGCAGACTTACGAATATCAAAGGATTATACAAATAGGATGAAACAAAGCACGAAGGAAGTAGTGCAGAGGTGATTGTTGGATGTGAGAAACTAATGCATTTAGAGAATTTCATGAACAGGTGATGAAGAGGATGGGAGGTTGATCGATGAAGCTAGGCCCATGTTTTCCTTGGGCAGATTCATCAAGCAAACCAAGATTCCATGAGGGGCATGGTTGCTGCAGTGATGAGGTATACCTGAGTGCCCTACAGTCTGTAGGAGGAGCAAAGAAAGTGAATTCGGTTGGTCGTATAGGTGACAGACGTGAGGTGATCTCGTTGCATTTTTGAATATCTTGGATATTTCATGAACAGGTGATGAAGAGGATGGGAGGTTGATCGATGAAGCTAGGCCCATGTTTTCCTTGGGCAGATTCATCAAGCAAACCAAGATTCCATGAGGGGCATGGTTGCTGCAGTGATGAGGTATACCTGAGTGCCCTACAGTCTGTAGGAGGAGCAAAGAAAGTGAATTCGGTTGGTCGTATAGGTGACAGACGTGAGGTGATCTCGTTGCATTTTTGAATATCTTGGATATGAAACAAGTCGGGTGCGAAAATGGAAAAAGAGAAAACAACTTTCACAGTAGAAAACCAAGGAAGGAATGAATGGCATAAGGCATGAGGTTTTGTTTCAAGGAAGATATAAGAGACAACAAGGAAGTCGTTCATGAAATTTGTCAAGAACTACAATGGGAAAGATGCACGAAAAGTTATATGAGGGATTTTTTTGGTGGTATGGGACATTGGATTGTTGGTGGTATGGGACATCAGGTGCATGAACATTATTGGGGAGCTTGGCTAGTGCATATTGAATAAGAGTTGTTGATTGGAAAACATTTTGGCATGAACAAATCTTCGTTAGAAGCAGGTGCATAATCCATTGGGTGGTTCCTTCGACTTGAATAACTTGGGGAGAGTTGGATTGGTAGGATATTTTGATCTTGTAGCAACATAGAAAGCATAAGTAGATGGGCAGATGGACCGAAGAAAAAATACAGACCAAAGTCTGAGTAGGAATGTGAAACAAAAAACGAAGCCTAAGTAGGGATGCGACAGATTGAGTTTGGGATTCCAAACACTTTGGCATTCCAATGGAACTCTTTGATGAATATCGAACAACAAGGAAAGAGTTAGATATTGTGGGGAATGTTTGAACTTAAATAGTTATGTGATGGAATGTGGAGTACATTTTCATAGATTGGGTGCTAAGTTGGATTAGCTACCCAACTTGCTCAAAATGTGGATCCTAGGATGTGTGCGAGGTATGACATAAGTGGTTGGGTTGGGGAAAGCTTTGTCATAATAGTTCAACAGATGTTTGTGGTCAGAAGCCAAGAAACTTAGATGGAAGCTTGCTTAGGACAACAAGGCTTTGAGTGGGAGAGCATGTCATGCCCCAGGCTTAGACTGGAGTTTGTAGGCTCCCTCCACAAACTAATACTTGTGATTTGGATGAGTCATCGAATGTTCAGTTATTCCATGAGTGAAGTTGGGGTTACTTGGGCACGTGACACCATGCCAAGTAGGACTTCACCAAGATGGACTTGTGATGGAGGCTGGTGACTTGATCAAAGATTCGGTTGGGTGGGCGCCCCACGAAGACATGGGTACCCCACCAAAGAAACGAATGGTTGGTGATGATGTGTGCACAAAAGGAATGTGCACCTAGTAGAATAGATGCCCAAGACGTGCAATGAATGTATTGATATTTGGTTGAGCAAGTAAACAAACAAAGGAAAAAGGTGGGCACGTTTAACCAAAATTTGATGTCAGTTGGGGAAGAGTGCACGCTTGGAAGATGAGAACGACCCTTGAAAAGTCATCTCAACTTGTGAAAGTGGACAAACAACCAAATATTGCACGTCATTTTGCGATCAAAGGGATGTGTTGGTTGGATGAGTCACATCGCAAGGCAAGGGCACACGATTATATAACCAAGTGTGAGTTGGGAATTTGGAATTCAGATAAGGTAGAGAGTTGGAATACATGTCTTCGTAACTGCAATTTGAAGAGTTAGAGGTAGCGACCAAGGAGGGAGACAAGCTCTCCCTAAGGAGCCAAGTAGACCATTGAGGGTAACTAGGGCAACCCTGTGTTGGTTTTGGAGCCTGATTATATTCCTCATTCAAAGGTTTATTTTAGTTTTTATTAAACCCCATTCCCTAATGGGGGGGTGTGTGGGGGATTTCCCCCGCACAATTGTCGCCAAGGGGGTTCAAGGGGGGGCATCGCCCCCGAAGATAATTTTTTCCAAAAATTGCCTAGTAAAATTTTGTAATTTCATAGTCAATCTAGACCATTCATTATAAGGTTGTAGATATGATGGTGGAAGTTAATTTAGGGATTTTTTCCCCAAAACGAAACCCTCTCTTATGAAGGAAACCCTCACAAAAGGAATTTTTTTCCATATCTTAAAAAAATTGATTTGGATTTCTATGAGCATTGTGTTTATGGAAAACATAAGATAGTCAGATTTCTCAGAGTTAGAAAAGAAAAGAAGAGTGAAAGGTTAGAGCTTGTGCATACATATGTATGGGGACCAACTCAAGTATCATCTCTTGGTGGCTCTCGTTATTATGTTACATTTATTCATGATGCAACTAGAAAATCTTGTGTTTATTGCATTCGACAAAAATATGATGTTTTTGACACTTTTAAGAAATGGAAAGCTTTGATTCATAATGAGATAGGAAAAAGGTTGAAGTGTCTCATATCAGATAATGGAGGTGAATATTGCAACAAGGATTTTGATGATTACTATTCATACCATGGGATGCGTAGAGAGAAAATAGTTCTAGGAGCACCATAAGAAAATGGTGTGTCAAAAAGGATGAACAAGACAAACATGGAGCATGGAAGGAGTATGATATTGCATCATGGATTTCCCTTATAGTTTTGGGAAGATCTTGTAGATACTGTTGTTTACTTAATAAACATAGAAACTTCAAGCTCTTTGGATGGTGGACTTCCAGAGGAGGAATGGATAGGACAAAAGGTAAACTACTCCTGTTTGAATACTTTTGGTTGTGAAGAATTTGTCCATATTGATAAAGAAAATAGAACAAAGTTTGAGGAGAAATCCAGGAAGTGTACCTTTATTGGATATGGTGTTAATGATTTTGGTTATCTCTTATGGGCTTATGAAAATCACAAAATCATTAGGAGTGGAGATTTCATATTCAATGAGAAGGTCATGTACAAAGATTAGTTGCAGGAAAAGAAACAAGAAAAATAAAAACCAGAATACATAGTGCTTGATGAGATCACTGAAAAAGAAATTCCAAAGGTACCATAAAATCAAAATGTACAACAACAGGAGAAACAGGTGCCTCAAACTCCTGCAACTGTTGTTAGAGGATATATTGGGTTAAGTATACCCCCTGAAAGATAGTCTCCTTCATTGAATTATTTATTGTTGACTCATTCTGGTGAACTAGAAATTTATGAAGAAGCAATGCAGGTAGACACTAAAAATAAGTGGGAGCAAGGCATGAAAAAGGAAATGGATTCCTTGGTAAATAACCATACTTGGGACTTGGTTCAGTTTCCTATAGGAAAAAGAGCATTGTAGAATAAATAGGTTTACAAGTTGTAGGAAGAAGATGGATAAAAAAAAGGTACAAGGATAGACTTGTTGTAAAGGGGTTTGCACAAAAGAAAGGTATAGATTTTGATTAAATATTTTCTCCTGTTTTTAATATGACTTCAATTAGGACTATTTTAAGTCTTGTGGCAGTAGAATATTTTCATATTGAAAAGTTAGATGTAAAAAAAAAATTCTCCATGGGGATTTGGATGAAGAGATTTATATGCAACATCCACAGGGGTATGAGGTCAAATGAAAGGAAAATTTGGTATGCAAGTTGAAGAAGAGATTGTATGGCCTAAATCAAGCTACAAGGCAATGGTATTTCAAGTTTGATAGGTTTATAAGAGAACAAGGTTATAGTAGATGTCATTCTGATCACTGTGCTTATTTTAAAAGGATAGAAAATGGAAGCTATGTTATCTTGCTATTATATGTAGATGACATGCTTGTTGCAAGGTCTAATATGCAGGATATACATGTGCTCAAGAATAAATTAACTAATTCATTTAAGATGAAGGATTTGGGTGTTGCACATAAAATCCTTGGTATGAGAATAACAAGAGACGGGAAAAATCACAAATTGACATTGTCTCAGGCTGAGTACATAGAGAAGGTGTTGGAGAGGCTTAGAATGCAGAATGAAAAACCAGTTAGTACACCTTTGGCCAACTATTTCAAATTAACTATGGAAATGTTTCCCAAGACATATGAGGAAATAGAATACATGTCGAGGGTCCTTTATTCATCAACAATTGGCATCTTGATGGATGTGATGGTTTGCACAAGACCCGGGGATGATTTTAGGGGCTAAATTTCGCTCATGGGCTAATTTTCCATGGTTTTTACAAAACCGAGATTCGTTATTTTAAAAATGATTCACCCAGATTCTATACGATAAAATTATTTTACCTTAAAATTTGCCAAAATCTTATAAAAACTATATAAAATACTTAGAAATTTGAATATTTTTACAAAAATATTGCCAAACATTTATAGTTGACATATGAAGGATTAGTAAGATTCGCCAAGGTTTCTACATTTTAAAATAAATTTTCATTCTTAAAATCATCCCTGACAAGACCAGATATTGCACATGTAGTGGGAGTTGTGAGAAAGTATATGAACAATCCAGGTAAAGAACATTAGGAGGCAGTAAACTGGATTCTTAGGTATTTGAGAGGAACTGCTACTCATGCATTATCTTTTGGAGGTTCAGACACTGTCCTACATGGATATGTTGATTCAAATATGGAAGGTGATAAAGATAGTAGGAGTAGTACCACAAGGTATGTTTTTAATTTACGTGGAACAACAATAAGTTGGATTTCAAAACTGCAAAAGGTTGTTGCACTTTCAACAATAGAAGTAGAGTATGTTGTTGCTAGAGAGGCTAGTAAAGAGATGATTGGGTTACATAGGTTTATGGAGGAATTGGGAAAGAAGAAGGAGAGTAGCAAGTTGTACTATGATAGCATGAGGGCCATTCTTCTTGAAAAGAACCTAGTCTTCGATTCGAAGACTAAGAATATACAGCTCAGGTACCATTTCATATGATCTGTCTTGGAAGATGAACATTTGAAGTTGGAAAAGATACATACTAGCCAGAATATTGCAAACATGATAACAAAGGGAATAACCAGGGACAAACTGAGTTCTTGCTCAGTTTCAGTTGGTCATCAAGCATGAAGCTGAAGATAAGAAATTTTCCACATCTAAGGTGGAGTATAGTCCACCAGGTACAACAACAGTGGAGTTTTTTTTATTAGTATCCATGTGGGATATTGTCGGTTTTGGAGCTTGATTGTATTCCTGATTCATATGTTTGTTTCATCCATTCTTGAATCCTATTCCCTAACGGGGGGTGTGGGGGGAATTTCCCCCCCACAACTATCACTAGGGGGTTCTAGGGGTGTGTGGTAACAGTTGGACCATTCATTATAATGTCGCAGATCTGACGATAGAAATTATTTTAGGAATTCTTTCCCTAGAAGGAAACCCTCTCTTATGAGGGAATTGTATTATGGTTTTGTACTATGGTGAATATTGTATTCTGAGAGAGGATAGTGTGAGAGAAAGAAGAGAAACTTACAACATGTGTGTTGTAGGTTGTATCCCTTCATTTTGATGGATAATAAAAAGGAAGGACCTAAAAATTTATCTAGTGGATGTATCCCACACTAGGTGAACCACATATATCTATGCCTTTATTTGCATTGTGTATCTTTTGTGTTTTATTTATGCCTTTTCTTTTATTTTATTGCTCCGCGGTCCTATTTTTCTAACACCATGGGAAGGAGCTTTCGCATATTTTTGAAAGTATTTCTGAAGGAAGTTGTTAAGGAAAATTGAACTGCGGCAAGGAAGGAAGGTTCGCTCCAAGCCAAGCATGAAGGAAAAGTATGAACCGAGCAATGGGATGGACGCACAAGAGATGAAGTCTGAGGTGGTTCATTCTGCGATGAAGAAGGAAGGATGCACGGAGGTATCTTACTGAACAACTATATGACTTTTGCAACTTCTATTGAGAGAAAGCTCCTTATGTGAGCTTTATTTGTGTCCCACGAGAGTTTATATCGACACAATATTGTTTGGTTTTGTGTAAAGAATGTATTTTGGGTATTAGGATAGTTTGGACACCCACTCACTTGTTTCCTTTATACTTATATGAATGGTTTCTTTTACTTTCGCAACTAAGTATAAGATAACATAGACATTACATAACTGATAAATTAAGGTGAAATTAAGTAAGGTGTAGTCTGGATTAAGTATTTTGTTGTAGATTTGCTGTCAAATGAATGATTTCGGTGTCGCATGGTGGCAGGGAGCATTAGGTGATTCTGTCACCCGACCGAAAGCTTGCCAGGTCTATAAAAATTAAGTTCAAAGAAATTCAAAATGAAAAATCCCCGTTTCAACCGTTTCATGGAAAAAAAATTAAGTGGATGAATGCATAATTAAAAAATTATTTAATCAATCAACCAAAAATTATTTAACAAATCAATCAACCATTTTAAATTTATTAGATAAAATAATATATAATTAATCAACTAAATAATTAAAAATGTTTCTCATCAATACTTCTCAACTACTTTTATAAAATTATGCTAATTCCTATTTCATTAATATTATTATTCATACATTAAGTGTGACTCACTTAATACTCTATATTAATATTCATAAATTTATCTTCATTCATTATATAATTAACTTAGTGTTTATATTGTTATTCTTAGACTGTATCTTTCTTTACTCTCTCATTCTCAATAATTCCATTTTTACTCTCTAGTTTTCAATAATTTCATTTTTATGTTATTTGTTTTTAACCAATAACATTTTAAATTTTCTATAATAATGAGTTTTAAAAGTAATTGTTATATATATGAAAAAAAATTATTCTTTTATTAAAAATAAATAAAATTACATATTCATACACCAAAGCCATTCAATAATGCACTAAATTCACTTGTTTGTCTTTTTATTGCTTAACAAAAAATTAATGTGTACTTTTAATATCAAGCGTGTTTCATAACTAAAAAAGCATGTAGTTTCTCGTTTTCAATAATTTCATTTCTATGTTGCATTTTAAATTTCCTATAATAATGATAGTTGTTATATATATGGGAAAATTTTTAAAAATAAACAAAATTACATATTCATATACCAAAGCCATTCAATAATGCACTAAAGTCACTTAAGCAAAAGTGTTTCATATTTGTCTTTTTATTGCTTAACAAACAAATTAATGTATACTTGTAATATAAGTGCGTTTCATAACTCAAAAAGGCATGTAGTTTACATAGTCGAAATAAAATCTTAAAACTATCCTCAAAGTGTTTCATATCTTAAAAAATTGAAATAGTATAAAATTAGAGTCAACATTCATGAGTATACTCAATTGTATATAGATATAATCCATTTTTTTCACTCTAGTCCTAATCAGTCTTTTGATATTCTTTTTACTATCATATTATTTTCTTCTTGTTTGTTGTTTTCTTTCTCAACCATTGAATAACTAGGATTGAGTCACCAAATATTTGAATCTGTCATACCCCAAAATCTTGGGCTAGTGACAAATTTTTTTTTGAGAGTCTTACCAAATCCACTACAGAAGTAGGAGAGATGTACATAGTGTTGGATTACTCGGGGGGGGTGAATAAGTAATAGCATAATTATAGTCCTTTTTCTCCAAATAATCCAAGTGTTATATCAATGTAGAATTATTATCTAATAATGAGCAATAGGAAATGAACAATCACACACATACACAGTACACTAGTGTTTTATGTGGAAACCCAAATCGGGAGAAAACCACAGAATGATTTTTCTTATATGTCTTGAAGAATTACATTCATTGGAAGCACCATGTTCCTTTGTTTTCCAGTTGTAACTGGAAGGAGACTCCAACCCCCTAGTTTTTCAAGCTACAACTTGAGCGAATCTCCAACTCGCCAATTCTCTAGCTACATCGAGAATGAGGCTACAACCCCCTATGTTCTCCGACTACAACCACCTGTCCTTGCCCCATCCAACTACCCTGAAGTATAAGTAGAATGATGGAACCACTGTCAACCTGTCACTCCAAGATATACTGTTGTACAACTGTATCAACCTATACCACTGACTTGTGTCCAATCTATACAACTTCCCTATAATCAAATTGTACCTGAACTGAACATGTATCTACAAAAATACAACAGATACACGACCTGTAGTGTTGCAGCCCTTGTATGTATGTGTCGTATATGTTATGCAACCTGCATATGTACGCTACCAAACTGTTATGCAGCCTGCGTATGCCTTCTGAAAAATAGGGTTTCCTTTTTCTTGAAAACTTCTGATCCTCTGTAACTTATTTCACATAGATCTGTAACTTGTCATTGTATCCAGACTGTAACTGTACCCTATGCATGCATCCTCATATGTAAGCATTACTCAAGGCAAGTATGTCTCTCTCTAGTCATGTGTCATATAGGTATGTGTAATCAAGTATAATATCCCTCACGTGATCTTAGTTATAAACCCCTTTCTAATATTCAGTCTCTCAATACATCAACTACTACACAAATACAAGCTCTCAACCATGTACCATAAAAACACTTAGCCATATGCAAAGAAATACAAGATGTGCCTCACAAGAAGTATCAATGATGAATATACCAGCATTGTATTTTTGTATATGTGAATTATGCAGAAGATCCCATGAAGCCACTAGTATCTCTAGGGAGAATCCTCAAATCTCCATTGCCATTTCTCATGCATACATCAAAATCCAACTATTCATAGAAATAAGACATACCTTTTGAACCAATGGATAGATCTAATGTATCTTAGCACTTTAGACCTTCCTGGGAGTTTGATCTCAGAATCTAGAACCTCTGCATATTCATCTCTTCAAGTTTCCAAGTATTTACCAACATGTACGCACCCTAATACACTTCCAACCCGCGTATAACTCAGCATGTACGCACCTTGTACACAGACAACCCACGTATAAATTAGCATGTATGCAACTTGTACACAGATAGCCTGCGTATAACTCAGCATGTATGCACCTTGTACACAGACAGCCCGCGTACACCTCAGAAAATAGGGTTTTGCTATAATTTCGAGAATTTCACCGTTAACCCTTCGTGCTACTTGAAACGTTCGGCACTTCATATGTATCCACAAGTATTTACAAGAATCTCTACACAATAAAATAGATATACAATATGTACAAGTGTGTGTATAATGAGTGATCTTTGCCTCTTATTTATATATTCATGTAGCCTTACACTTTCCTTATTTTAGGGCTTCTTCATTTAAAATAATTTCTTTTGCAAAGCACATTGACCCTTGGGGGATTCTATAATACTTATGAGGGGTTATCCAACCTCATATGGTCATAACTCTATACCCATGAGGATTTATGTGACATTCCACATACCACCAGAAACGACATGACAAGCACTATCCATATAGGATAGTTTCACTAACAAAATCATTGTCCTTCATCTCATTATTCCTCAAATAAGCATGGGTTCTCTCACTCCACAAAGCGTCTTCTCGTGAGGCATTTCACCATAAGGGGATGACTTTGGAGTTCATCCATTTTTACTTATAAGCCATGACAAGACAATAATGAGTCATCTTTACATAAAAAAAACTTGGGTCCATTACCCAAACCTTGTGCTACGGGGATTTATTAAAGGGTTGACATCAATGACAATGGACCTTAATCAACACATAGCTCGAACTAATTGAACTCAAAACCCTTTTCCTTGATTTATCCACACATTTTTTCTACGAATTCCTTGGAGAAGAGAAACAAAAATTTTAGAGCGCAACCTCCATTTCATTTTGGTACAAACAATTTCTCCAAGAAGAAAAAACAAGCCCTTTCTTGTTTTGATCACCCAACCATAAAAAATTGTAGCACACTCTTCTAATGGATTCAATCACACATTTTGCTACTTAGTCCAGTGATATCAATTAAACTGGAACTGTTTCAAGTACAAATTTAAATAGTACCAGACGTTCCCCTTTGGAGAGCCACCTATTACACTAGGTATTTAACTTATTTTCCACTTTGTCAGTCAATCATTTTAGGTATTTAACTTATTTTCCACTTTGTCAGTCAACCATTTTAGGTATTTAACTTATTTTCCACTTGGCGAATTAACCGTTAATTAGTGCTCTTTTGTTTTATTAAGTACAATAATAAAAGCAATAAAGATCCTAATCCACTTTTGGGTTAAGTTTTGTAAATATTAACCAACTTTACTTCTTTTACTTTTTAGTTATTGTATTATTTACATTTATTTTGTTTAATGTACATTTTAAAAAAAAATTAAAAATACTAAATAAAATATAGTTATTTAAAGATTAGGGCTTCATTTTTAAGGTTTTGTAAATACTTAATTAATTAGTTAAATTTATTTAAATTTATTTCAAATCTTTTTGCACTACATTACTCATTCTAGTTTAATCCACATTTGACTTATATAAAAAAAATTACAAAAATCGAATATTGCAAACAATAAAAAAATCATAAAGCTAAAGCATGCAATAAAAGTTTCACTTAAGACAAATTAATTCAACTATACTTTCAAGATTTGTACTTTATTTAATTTGTATTTCACTCTTATATAAGTACAAATTATTAAAACAATTATTTATACTTATGGTCTTACTCTTTAGATAGGGGTGTAATGTGTTTTATCTCTAGGTTATAAAATAGGGTAACATTCCCAACTCTTCTTGGTTTATCCGACCAAGAGCTTGAGATGTTGGTGTTTGGAACTCTCTAGTCCCTCAGCATAAACAATGTCTTGAAGTAGATGGAGAGACTAGAGATATAAGAATTGAAAATCTCTCCATTCATTTTCCACAAATATTTAGGAAATTGAAAGAGGATATGAAGCCTCATGGGTTTTGGAGATTGTCACTACTGCAGGCAGAGTAACTCATGAAGATCTAGAGCTAATATTGAATTGTTTCATACACATTAGACAATGCACACTGCGAGAAATATGTTGGACGCCTCTAAGAGTAGCAACCAAGAGGTAATACTAAAAACTATGAGAAGGGCGTGAAGAGACACATTGAGGAGGGAACATTGAAACCCTGTGAAGAGGGACACTAAATTCCTATGAAGAGGGAACAATGAAACCTTGTGAAGAGGGTGCACTAAAAAACCTTGAGGAGGGCATGTAGATAAATGTTGAGGACATACTTAAGCCTTGTGAAGAGTGTTCATATCTAAGAACATGAACAAAAAACATTTTTTTTGAGCTACTGGATGGTTTCTTGTCTATTCCTTGACATTGAGAAGAAGCTTGTTGACATCGACACTCTAGTACCAATTGATCCGCATGCAGATATGGAACTCAGCAAGAAAATTCCATGTGCTATCTAAGAACAGAGCTAAACAAAGGAAACTAACAAAGAAAGCATTAATGATAAGAGAGAGAAAAACATTAGACTAAAAAATGACCATTAGTTTTATCGAGTAAGAGACAAAATCCTTTTATAAGCAAGGCCATTTTTTCCTTCTCATTATTAGTTGTTTGCAATAGTAAATCATGAAGGGAAGTTGTTTACAATAGAAATTTCTAAAGAAACATTTTTTATAAAAGAAATTGATGTAGTTGAATTATTGAACGTCTATTAAGGATGACCCTACTCCTCATGAGAGGCCAAGGAATGCACCCCTCCTAGTGGCCCAACTCCAGCATACAGAGCATTAAATTCCCATATCCTATGGTGTAAATCCCAACATACATAGAATTCAATGAATTGTAGTCGAGTTCTTATTGATCACCATTAACTTACACTCTTTCATTTCTTAGTTGTCATGTAAAAATGATTTTCATCATGATTTCAAAGATGAATCAGTTCATAAATCAAATTGCATCATTCAATTCCATGGGTACATTTTTGTACATTCAAATTCTAATTCCACATTGTTTCATTATTCAGATTCAAAAATATCATATATTTTCCTTCCATTTCCCTCCAAGCCTATTTTTTACCATTATTATTATTTCATCCATTGAATTCTTTAATTTTATACCATTCTTCCATTGTGCATTCTGATAGAAGAAATGGGTGTCTTGCTCTTATTCTCTAGTCATAGTTGTCAATTCATAGCCAAAAATGATTCTAAGTATTCATATATTGGTCCCCAATAGTGATGCACCTTACCTTCATGGACATCCTAGTTTCACCCTTCACTTTATCATCAATAATACCCTTTTATTAAAACTCAACCCTTTTTCCTTCCTTGGTTGTTTCACTTCTATATGCTCACCGATACCATTACATAGGAATATAATGAAATACATATGGATTTCGATTATTTTCACTCATGTATGCTGTTCCCCCTTTTCATCTGGAACTCTTTTTAAAAAATTATAATTGTTTTGGAATCATTCCACATCTAATCATAACATTGTTCACTTATCCCAAATTCCATTTCCCCTATAACATTTTGAAAAAAAATGATTCTTCCTTGGAGAAATTAAATATTTTGTCATGTTGTCCATTATATTACCTTTCCAATGAATATACTCATGCATCAATTTGAGTTATGAGCTTAAAGTTATGGTTTTCTGAATTTTTCATTTTTGCTCAATTACACCCTTTTCTCACTAGTGTAATCTGGCTCAGGTGCCATCTTCTACCAGTGTTAGAAAAAAATATGTTAGGAACAATGGAAATGTTCATATAAATCACATATATTATTCCTAATTTTGAGTACACAAAAAATTACAGATTTGGTGGGCCATAAGGAAGCTAGTCTTCCTTATAACCCCATTAATAAATCAAGGGACAATGTGCAAGAGTAGAGTTTTTAGTCTATTGTGTGATTAGAATAATATTATGTATACAAAATAAGTAGGTCCCTTCTCTATAAAATTCGATCCTATGAACCAATAGAAGCATTGGCTTATTTTTGAAGCAAATCCTCTTCTCTCTCTTTTCTCTCTTGTTATAGGTTTAGGGTTATTGTTGTTTGTTGTTGTTGTGTAGTTGTTGTCGCAACATTTCCTAGCTCCTGAAATACGCCCTAGTTTCCAGTGTGATCTCCTCTTGATTTTTCACCCTCCTATGGCTAGTGCGCCCTCCTCTGACAAGTGCTCCCTCCCCTGGCTAGTGCGCCCTCCTATGACAAGTGCTCCCTCCTCTAGTTAGTGAGCCCTCCTATGGAATGTGCACCCTCATCTTCATAACTTGAAATGGTGTTTTATCTCTCTTGGTGGGTGATCAACTGGTATCAAAGCTCCATATTCAAAGAAGAACCAATAACAATAGCAAGAGAAGTCTGTAAGCAATCCATATATGGTTTTCAACACAAATTTATTTTTGGGTTTTCTCAATATTTGTTTTCATAACTCACACCCTCCTCGGGGTTTTCCGTTTATGGTGGATATACATATATCCACATCAGAGAGGATATTCATAGATATATTTCTCCCTAGATCCCACATATCTCTCCCTCTATATATTTCACTTATTTCCTGGTCACTTCCATCTCACATTACAAAGTCCTATAGAAGATCACATTTACATGGTTGTTTATCTCACTTTGCAAGTGAAAAATAACTCACCTTAAGCATCCATGGACCCTTGAAACATGATATCCTCTACAGGCTATCCAATCTCACCACGATGTGACTCTCATCCCAAAGCATATCTCTCTCTCTCTCTCTCACCCAAATATTCTTTAGTTTTTGGTGTCAAGATTTACACTCGGTGCATTTATGCATGAAAACAATGACTCCCAGGAGAAACCCCTTGTCAGTTGACTCATACTCTAATACATCTAATATAGTACAAGACCTGTCCTCATCCCTCCATGAGATAATGAGAATGTAGAAATAGAGTAACCCAGATCCATTTTGCCTTGACACCAGGTTCCAACTCTCAAAATTTGTGGGGAAAATGAATGGATAGAGAATATATTCATGGATCTGCAACATCTCCACATATTTTAGGACTTGTACTGGCCCAACTAAGGAAATAAAACTCCATATAGCACCTATCTAGTTATAAGGCCTCATTCAGATTTGCTGGTACACTCAATTGGAGAACCGGATATCGGTGGTAGATATAGGAGATTATGATAAATCTTAAGAGTCACCTATAAAAACACAGAAGCAATTTTGTTAGGCTTCGAGAGAATGTTTTTATACACCTGGGTACCTTCACCCTTTGTGGACAAGATGACTTGGACTCAGGTAATTACCTACACAAAATGTACAAGAATACATTGAATCTTATGCAAGCTTTGACTCTAGCTTCACATATCAGATCCAGAAGAGGTATTAATTCTCAAATTTAATTCAGGATTGTTATCTCAATTTCGTAGAGAAGTAGAGTTGTTTAAATTCCTCACTTTGGATAAATATTTTAAATGAGATTTGGTTGTAGAAAGAAAGGTGGCTTCCCAAGGTCGTACTCTTCAATCCCGAACAACCCAGAACTCAGTTCCATCACAAGCTCCTATAAATCAGACCTCAGGTCGTCCTAATAATCATGTATCACCTCATGCCAACAATCCCAATCCCAACTCCCCATGGTGTTCATTCCACAAAACACAATCCCACTCCTCTGTAGATTGTCGAGTTTTAAAATTCCTACAGACTAATAAAACACTATTTATAGAGTCCACTTCCTCACAAAACATCGATGACATCGATATTATTTCTCTCGAAAAACCCACTGAAGTTGAATCCTCCCTGATTCTTATGACATATGAAGACTCCAAATATTCCCCATTACCCTTGTTTACACAGAATTTCAAAATAAAACAATCCTTAGCCTTGATGATCATGGAAAATGGTAGTCACAAAAACTTGTTCTCCCAAGAGTTAGTCCAACACCTCCAACTTCCAACTACCCCACACCCCATACCATATCATATCGGTTGGGTCCAAAATATGGCCCTAGACCTTTGGTGTCTCAGCATTGTATGGTCACTTTTTCTATTGGACAATTTAAAGATTTTTCCCTATGTGATGTCTCTACGTTAGATTGTGTCGACATCCTCTTCGATCTTCCATATCAACAAGAGTGTAAAGATGTGTATATGGCCAAAACCCACCAATATAAACTCTCAAAACATGGACACACCTGTGTTCTTACCGTAGCACCCCCCAAACCCACCACAAAAAAAGAGAAAAATCCCCATGTCCATCTGAACCAATGTGTTTCTCTTTGTTTGGTCCAACCTATTCAACTAGACAATACAAACCACCCATTACAATAAGACATGGCTCCCATTCTCCAAGAATTCACTGATATATTCCAGCCACCCACCAGACTACCCCCTCGCCACATAGATTATTATTTAAATCTCATTCTAGGAGATTCATTACCCAATGCCCCTGCTTACTGACTAGAACCATGAGAGGTAGAGGAAATTGAGAAACAATTGATGGAACTCATAAACTCGGGTCATATATGAACTTCCTCTTCCCTTTGTCCATCCCCTTCCTTTAAAATCCAAAATAAGGACACAACTGAGATGTGCCTATTCACTAACTACCATTCCCTTAACAAGGCTACGATCAAGAACCAATATCTCCTACCTTGGATTGAGGAGTTGCTAGAAAACTTGCAAGGTTCTCTATGGTTCACTAAGTTAGATTTGACATCTAGATTTCATTAGGTCTGAATGAACCCATAAGATGTGTGGAAGACAACCTTCAAGACCAAATTTGGTCTTTTCTAATGGAAAGTCATGCCATTTGGACTGAATAATGCACCAACAATGTTTATGAGAGTTATTAATGATATCTTCGGGCCTCTTTTGGGCTGCATTGTTGTAATATATTTGAATGACATTCTCATATTCAATAAATATCAGGAGGCACATCTTCAACATGTTCGCTAAGTACTAGAACTACTTCAGGAGTATAAGCTGTAGGTAAAGGAAAATAAATCATACATTGTCGAATGATCAGTTCCATATTTGGGATTTCTTGTGGACCCAGAAGGAATTTGTCCAGTTCCGGCATGGATACAAGCATTGGCACAATGGCCAATCCATTCTTCAACAAGTGAATTAAAAATCTTCTTGGGGGTATGAAATTTTATTGAACGTTTGTTTTTCACTTCTCTCAGATTTCTCGTCTTTTGCATCAATTATCTAACAACACTAAAAACTTTGTTTGGGATGGAGAGGATTGTTGTCACTTTTCTCTCCTCAAGAAGGGTTTTTGTTCTTCCCCTGTACTTATATTTCTATACATGAATCAACCCTTTGATATCGAATCGGATGCCTCTCAATATGTTATTGGTGCAGTACTTAAACAGGGAGGACATCCTCTAGTATATCACTCCAAATCTCTTTTGTATGATAAGAAAAAATATAGCACATATGATAAAGAATTCTACAGCCTCGTGCAAAATCTCAAGCAATGGAGACGTTATTTTCTCGGTAAGGAGATCATTCTCCATACATATCACCATCCTCTATTTTTCATTAATTCACAGTCAAATATACAAGAGCAGAGACATCTCAAATGGGAAGCCTACATACGACAGTTCCATATGATCATTCGCTACAAGAAGGGGACCTCTAACAAAATGGCATATTTTCTTAGTCATCCTCAGATTCAAGTTCCCCAAATATCATAAGGTCGATGTCCTTCATATGACACATGGAGAGACAAGTATTCCACCAACCATGACTTTCAGAAAGTTTGGGTTGCACTACATCAATGAATAGTAGTCAACTAGACCCCTTTCTTGGACTACACCATCTACAATGGGTGTCTCTACAAGCTCAACTTGTTATGTGTTCCTCAATAAAAGGATCACTTATTTCTCATCAAGGAATCTGATGCCTCTTATTGTGTAGGCCACTTTGGCACAAAAAGACAGTATAGAACCTTCAACACTATTTTTATTGGCCATCTCTACAACACCAGGTAGAGAAATTCATCTCAGCTTGTAATTTATGCTCTCAATCAGAAGCACAAATTGTATCAAAAGAAAAAAATGTAACAACCACTCCCAGTTCCTTCCAGACCATGGAAATCCATTTCAGTGTATTTTCTGAGTGGATTTCCCACCACTAAAAAAAAACCTGATTCCAATTGGGTAGTAGTATGTTGGTTTTCCAAAATGGCCTTTTTCATTGTTTTCACCAAGACTACTACAGCTGCTCAAACAATGAAATTATATTTTTAACATGTCTAGCCTTAGTTTGCTCTACCCATGATTATCATTTCAGATAGAGAGTCAATATTCCTCATCTCCTTTTGGTGGACACTATGGGCACTACTTGGTTGTCAACTTCAATTCTCCACCGCTTTCCATCCTCAAATGGATGGCCAAACATAGGTAGTAAATCATGTGATGGTACATTCTCTTTGCACCCATTTTGCACATAGAAAACATTGGGATACTTATTTACATATTCTACATCACAGTTACAATAGGGCCACATATTATCCGACAAATCGATAAGTGCGGACACAAATGGATCTCCCTAGTTTCACCCCGAAACTAGAACAAAATAAGACAGAATATAAAACTTTCCCTAAGTTTTAATTATCAATCATACTAACTAACAAGAGATAAATGACATGCCTTTTAAATGTCGTTTGTCCTCGCTAGTGTCATTCTCACTCTATTCCAAGGCTTATGGGATGTTGGACCTATAAAAAAAATAATCCAACAAAGTCAAAGAAACAACGTATACTCAACAAAACCTATGTAAGTGATCAAGGATTCATACAATAAAATAAGACCAATTTTATGGGAAAGAAATATATCACTGTATTAATGATATGAAAATGAGAATACAACTAGTGCCTTGATGTTTTAAGGTCCCTTCCAACAGTTCCTTTCTTCGCACACACTTCTACTCCACGGATTTTGAGATCAACAATCTATATTGACAAAGCAAATCTTAAATCCAACATACAAGCTCCAAAAACTTCAAGCTACCAAACTTAGGAACTTTCCAACTAAGCACTAGCCAACTAGATTTTCCCATGAGAACTCTTTACCTTTTATAAGCTCAAAAGGATAGGGTTAGGAGGTTAAGATAATCCCATGAGATCAGGGATATGAATCAGATCCAAACCGATTGGAGGCCACCTCACCTCCGAATCTTCTCTTCTAGAAGAATCGAGAAGACACTTTTTTTCCTTCATACAAAAATCGCCACACACTTAAAACTGAGTAGACTGTGATGATGTCACATGCCACTATGGTGCAACCTATGAAGATCCTATATCATCACACCCTTAACACTAATAAAGGTGCAATGATCCCTTTTTATAATGTTTTTCAATGGAAAAGATAATTTTCATCTATATGGGAAAATTCATCTTCATCCTTCTTTAGGGATTAAGGCCATTGATCCTTTTAAAGACAAAGGATAGTTTTACATCATTAACAGTCATAGGGGTCACGAAAATAATGTGCAACACCATCGAAGCAGTTACTGTATTCTCTCCTTTCAAAGTGTGTTTGGGTTTTAAACCCACTTCCCCAGGTGAGTTGCCTCTCACTCTTGATCCAAAAGGCATAGATCAACAACAAAGGGAACATATATTTGCCCAACAATTCCTTTAAAAAATTGCTCACTGACAAACTCAATTAGTTGAAGCTTTGAAAGCTGCTCAAGCAAGAAAAAAGGAGATGCATGACAAGCATCATACACCTCTTTTATTTCATCTCGGGGAATGTGTTTGGTTATTATTAGATAACAATGTTTCAAACGTCAACATCATAAACTACATCCTTTCGGTTGTGGCCCCTATAAAATTATGGAACACATTGGAGAAAATGCATATCGATTGGACCTCCCTTCTCAATTTGGCATACACAATGTCATAAATGTCAACAATATGAATTTATTTGACCCACCACTCTTGCTTGATCTAGTCACCATCACTCATATCGTGGACAACATTCCAGATTTCAACCCTTATTACATGATACCATTTTCTAGACCAAGCATCGATCTACTTTCCAAAGAGAATATATTTCTTACCTTCTAGCACGCAAGGGAAAAACTCCATCACAAGCAAAGTTGATGACAAAAGACATGGTCCAACATATGTTTCCCCATGTGCTAGAGGAAGTAGTGTAATGTACCCCAAAATTACCAATAATTTTCTTTTTATTAGGTACATTAAATATCCTTTCACCTTCAATATTTGTTTCAAAAACATTCTTTAAATATATGCAGAGTAACTCTTCCATTTCTATTGTCTTCCAAAAAAATTACGCTTATCTTTTATTGATACAAATGCAATGTCATGTAGACTAACTTTAACTTTGGAGTTAGATCAAATGATACAACAAATCATATCATGTAACCATTACAAAATATTGATTATTCTATAGTCTATCCGTGAACCTAACTTAACGTTTATCCATTAAGATACAAGTGAACCTATTCACTATACACTAACATGTAAGTATTATAGTTTACAACACTCTTGTTCACCGATATAGGTATAATTAGTTTAGTACCTAAACTAATTTCAACCCCATTCTAATAATCACTAACATACTCGTGCTAGTATACTATACTATATACTATAGAAATTCCATACATAACACGATTCATAGAAAAGGTATTTCCCTTATCATATACATCATAGATTTGTATCAAAGGGAGGGTTTACTTATTAGGCTTGTATATCGCGATAATTCATTCATTGTAATGTGTCTATGTTTAATATTCCGACCACTATTACAACAGGATCAGCCAAACGGTTAATGGTTAGTATCATTGTGAAGCCCAACAATACCAGTCATCAATTTCGAGTTTGATAACAAGCTAGAACTAGAAGGGTAAACTCTTAACTAACTAGAGAGGGGCGTGACTAAAAGTAGAGTCGTAGCCCTAACTTGACTAGAATCACAACTCTGTAATAACTCGGTATGAAGTAGAAATAAAGGAATTCTCATGTCGCTAATTACAACTCTATCTAACCCATTTATCGTTATTTGCAATAGTAGCTCCCTGGAACTATTTCTCAACCAACATGTCTAATACAAACTGGACACCTCCATCATTTCACATGGAAATGTACTATTTCTTAGCCCTCACTATACTCCTGTTGCAAGGCCCGAGGTAACTCTTTGTAACACTTCACTGTAGACATATCAATGGTTTTTTCTCTGCACGTTTTTCATTCCTCTGTTACTGGCCGATGAGAATGGGAAATCCATTCCTAAGTAATATTACGATGGAAGAGGGTTCAGGTGGATCTGGTGCCCCTACTGTACATGAAAAGGTAATTTCTCACATCCTGTAACTTAGACATACACCATATTGGCACTGTAATAGGTTACTGCTTCTATAAAAAGTTTCATCTCGGTCCGCTCCTCTGGGTTTTCAGTTCTTGGACTAAGGTTTATATGGTTCCTTTAGATGTTTAACAGCTTCCTGGTTGTCTCGCTGTGTTATTGCACCTCCTCCTGCAAGCAATGTTGTGATATTAAGCCACTACTCAGTCTTAAGGGTTTTTCATTTGTCTTTATGGAGTTACCCCTAAATCTTCAACCTCATTCCATGAGAGATATCTGTAGTTATATATGGTGGAATTATTAAGATGACGAAGGCATTTGCGAGTATAAGCATACCATTTACCTGTGTATTTCTTTTTTGCGTGTTGTGGCTTGGTTATTCTTCCTATTTCATGTCCTGCACACAGATTAAAGAATAGAACCCCACGCATTGAGTTTTAACTCCTAGTTTTCTCCAAACTGTTCGTTGGGTAAGCTTCAACCTATTGTTTGTAAAATGATACCCTTGATGAAATGTCGTAAAGGTAAAAATTCCTTCATTAGTTGTTGCATAAAATTGATCTATGTGTTCTGTGCAATGTAAGCATACATATTCATGCACTAGTGACCCTCTGTCCGAGAAGTTTGTGTTTACTCCTAGTTTAAATTAGAGTTTAATGGGCTTTGAAAACATCCATTTGTAACATAGTTCCAGCATGGATAGGGTAAAATACCATTCACTAAATTAAATCCTATATACGTCTTTATCTCCCCAAGGGTTATCAAGGTGGATGAACTCGTATTACGAAGGGTAATTAAATTGTAATTTCCCATTCTCTGTGCATGCAAAATATGTATACACTCAGAGAGTTTTTCTCGGTGTCTAGATCATCATGGTATAGGCTCTGCGTATATGTAAAAAACTATTGTGTGCCCTTTATAGGTCTTTGCATTTTTGCAAACAATTTTTGTTCACTAGTGAGATTGCTAACTTATTTAACTTCTATCCACTGTAGGATTTCTAAGTCGTGATATATTATTGTTTGCAAATTTATACATGTTATTTACTTGCTGATATAAATTGTAAATCCCAAGCAGTCTGTATAAACATGATAACACAGTTCACTTTTGGTAAAAAACACATATGTGCATCTATATGAGTTAACCTAGCTCCACGTGACTTTATAGGTTTCCTCTGAAATATACCAGGGTATTAATTTACCCTATTCAGAATTTTTGACTGTATTTTGGTTATTTACTTCGTATTATTTATTTTACTTCTCTGTTGAATTTAAATTCCTGTATATCATAGCATTATTACAGTTACCATCACTAATGATGGGGCCCTATCTTGTTTATGATGGTACCCATCAACCAACCTGGGTTCCACTCTCCCCTTTGCGCTATGGATTGATCAACTTGCAAACTTCGGTGGGAAAACTGCTTATGTGCCAACTTTAAGCTAAGTATTAGTTCAATTTCTTAATATTTAATTTCATTTGATGTTCTTAACACAGTTTACTGAACCTATCAATTTTCCTTTTAGTAGGATTAACCAGCTCGACGGAAAAGGGATCATGAGGATCACCTTGCTCAAAAGGTATTCGAGTTATGACTCAACATTTTAATTAAAGATTTGAGTTTCTAAGTACTAGTGTTATGGGATCCTTACCCTAGGGTACTCTAATATATTAATTCTAAACCATGGTTTTCTGGCTGTATAGATCACTTATAATTTTTTTTATTATTGAACAAACATGTTTCTGAAACCATTTGATTAAGTTATTAAGTATTGCACAATTTCTATAGCATATATTGTATACCATTGAAAATATTTGTTTATGTGTTTACTGTAATGTAAAAAGGACTCTAAATCATATGCCTTTTGTATGGTATGA
>JASDQU010509900.1:21364-48428 GCA_032191745.1 Picea mariana | reverse complement strand
CAGCTTATCTTGGCCATTTTATTCACATGCACCAGGGTTGACACTTGTCACCCATGGAACTGCATGCATTCCACCAGCACGCGTTCCTCCCACCATTTGGAAAACCACATGTCCTTCCAAAGGGACATAGGATAAAACATATAATGCACATGTTCTTTGGGAATAATAATAAAATATTATTCCTAGGCTTAAGCCCCCTAGGCTAAACACTTATCCCCTTTTTCCCACCTTCCAGCCCCTAATTCCTTGCCCACTCTATGGATGCTTAGTCCCCCTTCACTCATTCTTCGTGGTCGGTCTGCACATGGCGGTGTTTATATTTTATTAATTGTTCTACATGATTACATATACAACAATAGGCTCTTGGCCTTCAACACTTAGGCTCCCTGGCCTAAAAAACACATAAGCCACCAGCGTATAAAAACTTGGCTCACCAGCCTATAAAACATAATTACAATTTCTTTCAGAACATAATTTATGATAGGGCTCGGCCTTGGGGACACTACAATTGGGTCCTATTCCTTTCGCTCTTCGAGATTTCACGATTCACGAAAATCCACAGCAGAGAGTTTCCTTTCCTTTCGAAACTTCGATTCCTGAATTCCTGAAGCCTCACCTGCTAGGCGATCTATGGCTGAGATCTTCCTCGATTCGACAGCTCTGGATCTTTTAGGATTTCGCCACCCGAGAATCTCTTATGCTCGATCAAATGGTTGTCAGATATCGACACTGGATCTGAAGGTTCAGATATATCCTCCCTATGCTCTCTCCTACTGCTGCCTGGACATAAAACTCAACAGTCCAGATCTTTCCTCCCAGCACCGATTCAATGGTAGTTGTGCTCTTCCTCCTGAGCTTCTTGGATTTTTGACTTAGAATATTTTCCGAGTCTCGAAGGTCTCGGCCTTCGACTCTACCTCTTGCGGGCCTGGTTCCTTTGGGTCTTAGCTGCGTTACAAAAACACTTCCCCTGCTAAGCTTTGGCAACTCAGAAACCTTGAAAAGTCTCTCAATCTTCTGCTCCTTTAGATATTGCTCTGTGCGCAAAGACATTGTTCCTCCTAAGCTTCTAAACTTGATACAAGTTCACTCTGTGCACACTCCCTATGTTGCTGAGCTTTCACTAAACTCATATCTGAAGTATTTCTTGAAAATAAATGTTTCTCGCCCTCCTGGCACTTTCCTTACTCGATGCACTCCTTGCACAGTTTAAGTAGAATTCACCCTATAACAAATTTATAAGTTTCTCTCATCGACACTTCTTCTCTCTAAAATCGAAATAGAGTCCCTCCTGTGCACTCTATGCACGCGCTCAATGCCCTCTTGGCACAGCTCTACAAAATTCTCAACAATTCTACTTCTCCTCTCTGTGCTCTCCTCTGTACAGTTTTTGCTTCAAGGTGTTCATCAACCTTGAGGCTTCATCCTTGAGTCAATGACTTTAGCTAGCGCACCCTCCTGGCACGTCTTTGTCCGAAATTCCGCAGAATTCAGAAGTGCACTCCTGCACTGGTTTTCAGAGACCGCAGTACTCTGTCATGCACTCTTTTATGAAACCACAAAGAATCCAAACTTGAAATCAAAGAACTCTTAGATAGGAAAATCTAGCTATCCCTGCAAATGCACATTTAACATACATCTACAACATATCATCAACACATAAAGACATTCATTCATGAACTTACAAACACATGAACAACAACATGCAGGAAAAACTGCTATGATTGTATTAATATGAAATGCCTCGTTACAATGTGAGCTCAGACTGTAACAAAGTCACAACTTCCTCTCCTCTCTAACCTATTCTCTATTCTACTCTCCCGGAACTAAATCTAGATTCAAAGAATATTTTTGTACAAAGAGGGGCTCCTCGAGCTCTTCCCTCCATCTCACCAACTCTCATTAAATTACATTCGATTACATTGAATGGTTGTCTAGTCCGAATTAGATATAGATCTCATCCTTACAACCATGTAAGGCAAACTTTATCTAAAGCCTATGCACATGCATGGATTTTGGCTCTACCAGCCTTACAACATTTAATACAATTTTCAAACTTTGAAAAACGAGAGGTTTCAACCTCTCTCCTTCCATTGAATGCGCACCTTTATGTGTTGGCTGGATGGCGTGTAGCTGGCTTGGAGCGATGCTCCTGCATCACTTCTCCCTTGACTCACTATAAAAATCATGTTAGCAATAGGTTCATTGTAAAAGAGTACCACCATATTCTTTAAAATCCACTAATTCATGGTTTCTGAAGAATAGAAGTAGAATTGGACATTGCCCCTAACTAGCACATTTTAATTCCATCTCAATGCATACCTACCATTGAAATTCCACCTAGTTTTGAGCTTTTTTTCTCTAGTACATAACAATCCGTCGGCTCTATTGTTTTTTGTATACCATAATCTTGTTGATATGGCATGAAACATGAATAATGATGTGGTACTCTTGTCCACCTTTCAACTCCTGATGTGTCCATGTCATCATCCTCCTTTTCTTCTTAATCAAAAATCAAACTATTTCTTCCTTCAACAATTTGTAGAATTTTCCTCCATTGGCAAACCTTGAAATTCATCCCATGGATAGACTTCAAAATTCTTCACATCAATAGAATTTAGAGTTTGTCACGTCGATAGGCTTAATAATTTGTTCCATGGACTAACTCTAGAATTTGTTCCATCGATAGTCTTCAGAATTTATCCCATCGATGGAATTCATAATTTTCTCCATCGACAAACTTCAAAATTTGTCCCATCGATGGAATTCAAAAATAATTCCGTTGACGAACTCCATAATTTGTCCCATCGAAGGACTTGAAAATTTGTTCGATTGGCATACTTCATAATTTTTCCCATTGGTGGAATTAAAATTTCGTTCTATCGTTTGACTTAAAATTTTTCCCCATCAATGGACAAACAATTTTGTTTCATCGACGAACTGCCAATTTTTCTCTAACGATGAACAAATCATTTTTCCTTTGGCGAACTATGAAATTTCCTTTTCATCAAACAAAAAAATGTATTTCGGTGAACCACATAATTTTGTCATCATTGAACTACAAAATTCAGTTCAACGACCTACAAAATTCTCTTTGTCTTCGAAATTTCTCCCATCATCGAACTTCGAAATTCTTCTTTTTCGAACTACAATTATTTTTCATTGTTGAAATTCTAAATTTGTCTTCGAAGAACTAAAACTTTTCCTCATTGGTGAACTCGTTAACTTTCCATCTGCGAAATTCATTTTACTTCAACAAAATATGCAGTTTTATTCTATTGGAAATCATGAATAACTTTTCATCGGTGATCACAAATAATTATTTATCAGTGAAAAAAAATTAACTTAGGAAATTTTTCCCAAATTCGAGATGACTCTAGACCATTAATCTTGTGATTAGATGTGATCCAAACCATTGATTTTTCCAAACTTCATAGCCACCATGAAAGTACCAAGTTCCACCTTTCGTGACAAATTTTACTCTTAACTTGTAGCCCCTAGGGGTGTAAATGAGCTGGCAATAGAGTGGAGTTTTAAGAAACTCTTTGTGACATCGTTGGTTCAAACCTCGACTAGCCCATTTGTTGTGCTTGGGGGTTGTGCAATGCACATGGAGCTTATAGTGATATTTGTCGGAATCGACCTTATGTCATGGGAGTATGATCCCATCCCAGATGTCTATACAACCAGATACAAAAAAACTCTGTAACTTTTATATTGATGTAACTAATCATGTATTTAATGATTTTGGGTGTAATCTCACTTGAATTCACTCAAAAATTTGGGGATTTCAATCTGATTTTACAGTTTTCCCCAAATTTATTGCAAAATAAAAATTTGCAACAATGAATTTATTAAATTTGGAATTGTCTCTAGCCCATACTTGTGTGATGTTGGAACCTTTACTCTGATACCAACTTATGATGTACCCATATCCAATATCAAGGAACATTACTACCAAATCGATATAGCATAAGAGTGGTATCAATTTAAAAATTCATGTAGCATGATAAAAATACTCATGCATCTAACATTAATTTTAAGATAGTGCATACTATTTTCCCCAAATTTATCGGAGATTTTTTTTTTTGCAACATTGAATTTATCAAATTTGGATTGTTCTCTATCCCATACTTGTCCTATGTTGGAAGATTTGCTTTGATACCAATTTATGACATACCCATATTTAATCATGGAAGTATTAAATCTAATATGAAGAATGATGAACTTACTATGGTACGATACCTTCACCCAAACTTTTGAAGTCATAGAATGTAATATTTCAGATATAAAAAGTATGCAGAACATAAATAAATAACTAGAAATGGAAGATGAACAACAATATAACCAGAACAACACCACGATAATATCAAAATGATAACAAAATAACTCCAGAAATACCACTTTGATTACTAAGAGAAATGTTCACTTGCCTCTTCGAGGGGGAAACCTGCAATAGAGCAGATCTCTATTACAATAATGCCCAATACAAAACTTCTCATACCCTAGACTCCTATTTATACTAAATATGTCTATCAAAACAACAACCTAGACGAAGATCTTCAAGAAGCGAAAGCTTCTATTAGGTCTTCTTACATTGGACTTATTTATCCTTATTGCTAGGCCTTATTAATATTGAACTTTATTACATTGAAATATATTATTCTACCTCTGTGAGGGGTTACGTCCCTAACATGTCCTCCCCCTTAAAATCGACCTTGTCCTCAAGGCTTGAGATGAGGAAATTGTCGCAGAATAGTAGTTGGTTCCCAAGTGGCATCTGCTAGAGTTGTATCTTTCCACTGGACTAACACTTCCTTGATGGTTCGTTTATGCAGATGATGCTCATGCTAGTCCAAAACTGCTTGTGGTTGTAGTAAAATGGAGCCTTCTTAATCGAACTCGAGAAGGTTGGTTTGAGTTTGGCACTTAGTTCAATTCACCTTCTTTAAGCAGGAAACATGAAAAACAAGATGGAGCTTAGAATGACTGGGCAAAGATAACTTCTAGGCCACCTGTCCCACATGCTTGAGAATTGTATAAGGACCAGTTTCTGACAATGGTCAGCCTTGAGGGAATTTTTCTTGTAAGGTTGCAGTCGAAGAAACACCTGATCCCCTTCTGCAAATTGATGTTCAGAGAGACCTTGCTATGCTTGTTGCTTCATGTGATTCTGGGCCGTGACTAAATTCTCTTTGAGGGTATAGAGAATAGTCTCTTGAACAGTAAGAGTTTGGTCAACTTCCTGGACCTTCGAGACACCTAGAAAATATGAGAGAACTGAAGGTGGCCTTTTTCCATAGACCGCTTCAAAAGGGGTCATGCAGGTAGTTGTATGGTAAGAAGTGTTGTACCACCATTCAGCGAGCGGTAACCATTGAGCCCACTAATTTATCTTTTCTGATGCAAAACACCTGAAATATGTTTCCAAACACTTGTTGACAACTTTAGTTTGACCATCAGTTTGGGGATGATAAGCTATGCTGAGATGAAATTGGGGGCCTTGGAGCTTGAACATTTCTTTCCAAAATTTGTTGGTGAATGTTGGCTCGCGATCAGAAACAATAGAATGTAGCATGCCATGAGATTTGAAGACTTGATCCATGAAAAGTTGAGCCACACTAGATTCTTTAAATGGGCGTTGAAGAGCTCATAAATGAGCATACTTAGAAATACGATCAACTACCACCATGATAACTAATTTATTTCTCAATTTAGGTAAGCCTACAATAAAATCCACATATATATCCTGCCAAATAGCAGGTGGAATCGAAAGCGGTTGTAGTGTGCCAGGAGATTTGACTATTTCTCCTTTATTGCATTGACACACATCACATTCAACCACAAAATTGCCAATGTCCAGTTTCATACCATCCCAGAAAAAAGAATGTTTGACCAAGTCATATGTTTTGGTAAGCCCTGAATGCCCAACTGTGGGTGTAGCATGAAGCTCAGAAAGTACTAGGGATTTAATTTTTGACTGTGTACTTAAATACAAATGGTCTTTGTATCAAAGCTCATCATTGAGCCAAGAGTACCCTAGGAGATTGGAGAATTGGACTGCAATTGTTGTATCAGATGAGAACTTTTGGGATCTTGTATCCATTCTTGGCAAACAACTTGGAGCCAATCTGGTATAATGAAGGATAGAGAAAAAATGGACCCTTCATTTTCATATTTTATGGAAAGTGCATTATCAACCACATTGGATTTTCTTTTTTTGTAAATGATCTCATAATCATATTCAAAGATCTTAGTCACCCATTTTTGTTGCTTGGGGGAGGAAAGGTGTTCCAAAAATACTTGAGACTTTGATGATCTGTCTTAATTTGGAAGCGTTTCCCCAATAGATACAGACACCAAAGATCCACAGCATGAAAAGTAGCCAACATTTCCTTTTCATAGATTGTTAAAGGCCAAAGGCTGACCCTCTTGCATAAGGACGACACCAATTCCTTTCCCAGAAGCATCACATTCCAATACAAAGGTCTTTGTGAAATCAGGAAGGGTCAAGAATGGACTGGTGCACATGGCCATCTTCAAGGTTTGAAAAGCCTAAGTAGCTGCTGGATTCCAAGTGAAAGAATTATTTTTTAGGAGAGCTGTGAGAGGTGTTGCAATATTTTCATAATTCTTAACAAATTTGTGATAATAACCTGTAAAACCCAAAATCCACACAAGATTTTGAGAGTCTTTGGGTGAGGCCAATATTGCATAGCTTTAATATTTTTAGGATCCACCGTGACAATGACCTTGCCAACAAGATGACCTAAGTACTCAACTTCTAATGTGCCAAAAGCACATTTAGACTGTTTGAGGAAACGTTGGTGCTACAAGAGTAGGTGGAGAATTTGATCCACATGGGAAAGATGAGATTGCCAAGTTTTACTATAGATGAGAATATCATCAAAGAAAAATAAGACAAAATGATGGAGAAAAGGACGGAATACATGATTCATTATGCTTTGTAAGGTGGAGGGGGGATTACATAGGCCAAAGGGCATGACCAAAAACTCATAGTGACCCTCATGAGTTTAAAAGGAAGTATTGGGTATGTCAGCTTCTTTTATACATATCTGGTGGTAGCCAGAATGCAGATCAAGTTTAGTGAAGTATTGAGCACCACTCAACTCATCCAAGAGATCATCAATGACAAGAATGGGGAACTGGTCCTTGATGGTGAGCTTATTGAGGTCAAAAAAGTTAGGAAAAATGTGCGAAGTACCTTCTTTATTAAGTACCATGACCACAGGGGAATAATAAGGGCTGGTACTCGGACGAATAACACCCACTTGGAGCAATTCCTGCACTATTTTCTCAGTTTCATTCTTTTGGGAAAAGGGGTGGAGATAAGGGAGAACATTGGGAGGAATACTGCCAGGAGCAAGGGGAATGGAATGATCATGAATTCCACGAGAAGGAGGAAGGTCCTGAGGGGTGGAAAACACAACTGAATGTTTAGAAAGGATAGCTTGGAGGTCAGGATGCATAGAGGGTGTCTCAACGACTTGAATAGAATGGAGTTGAGAAATGATATCAGAGTGGCCTTTCTTGAGAAGATTTTCCATATGATGGGGACTAATGATCTCAGGAGAACTAGCTATGAGACCTTGGAATTGATATTTTTTTTCTTCATGTTGGAATTACATGGTTAATTCCTTAAAATCCATAAGAATGGAACCCAAAGTGTGTAACCATTCAACACCTAGCACAATGTCACGACCTCCCATGTCAATGGAAAACATATGAGATTTCAATTGGTAATGTCCAATTTGAAGACAAACATTTTCACACCACCCACCACATTTCATCGAACCACAATTGGCTATCATGATTTTAAAATTATTGACAACACGAATATATCAATTGGTTTCCTGGGAAATGCGACGATGAATAACATTGTGGTTGCTACCACTGTCAACAAGGATTATGACCTTCATGTGCTTAATGTAGCCAATGAGCTTGAGAAATAAGTGGGTCAACTGTAGGTGGGTCAATAGGATCTTGGGTGGCATTGGGAATAGAGGGTTCTTCAACAAGGGGAACTGTCACATCCTCTTCAGTAACATCTTCTAAGATGGCCATAAATAGTTTTTTTTCCTTACACTTGTGCCCCAGAAAATATTTTTCATCACAATTATAGCAAATAACCTTCATTTGGCGTTCAACCATTTCAACCCTAGTTAGTTTTTGGACCTTGAGGGGAGTAACAATGGGGTTGGGATTAGCGAGTTGAGGGACAGGAACACAAGGGTTTTTTTTTTTTCTATGAAATTACAACTTGTTGGGCCTCTTTAGCACATTGAGTAAATTCCAACCAAGTGGGAGGGAGGGTCATGAGAACCCGGGATCGGATTTCATCCTTGAGACCACTGATAAAGCATTCACGAAAGAATGCATCTCACATGCCCTCTGTTCAAAAGGCCAAATGCTCAAAAGCAGTGATCAAGTCTTCCACTGTGCCTGACTGTTTCAACTTGGTCAAATGACCTAGATATTGGGTATCAGTATCAAAACGGGCATAGAGCTCAACAACAAACTGGGTCGAGGAAATATACCCCTTGCATGAATTTTTTTTTCATTGCCACCATTGCCAACGTTCAAGCTCTAGGTAGAGGATATCATAGCAAAGTTTGGCCAACTCGTCAGTAATACCATGCAGAGAAAAATAATGCTCCATTTGAGTAACCCAACCTCTAAGATCATAGCCATCAAATTTATTGACCTCTACACGGGGAAGACAATGTTCACAATGAAAGGAGTTGGAGTGAAAATGCAAAGACTGAGAGAAATCAACATCATCGAGTTGTGTTGATGAAGAAGGACCCGTGGGGAGGTTCAACAATTGATTGACAACATTCTGGAGGGAGGCCAATTGGTTGGTGAGGTTGGCTTCTAAGGTGTCAATGTGGGAATTGGTGGAATCCATCTAAGATGTGAGATGTTCGATGGATACATGGGCTTGATTGATGGAAGTTTGGAGATCTCGGTTGCAAGTTGTGGCCATTTGGAGAGGGGAAGTGAGGGTAAGGAAAAAAATGGGTGGGTGGGACCATAAAAAAAGGACTTGGAAGTGATAGGTACCATGATGATCAGTGCTTGAAGGGGAATATAATGGGACAGGTGACAAAATAGGGAAATTAGGAATGCGTCGGGTCCATTGAAACAAAAATGATTAAAAATGAATGGTATGACTGCGATCATAGAGAGAAGGGGAAGCCAATGGAATAGTTCCCAAATAAGTCTGCATGGAGGGACCACTATACTCGTTTTTTTTTTTACTCCTGTCAATTTATACTCCAGCCTGAAGAATACTGCAGTGACGAAATTCCCAAATGCTTAACAGGAAGAAATGTGTAGTAATTTTGCAACCAGAATGCAGAAGACAATGTAGCACGACAATAGATCTTGTTGGTTCTATTTTTGTTTCCTTCCCAAGGGTTACAATATTTAAGGGTTCTACAGACAAGGGTTTTCCTTGTGCTATAGCTCTCTGATATATGTGTGGGGTCCAACAGTAGTTCTCAGCCCAATATCTCATGGCACCAACTAAGGATGCTAGACCTTTCCCTTAGTCTTACTACTCGACTACCCAGGTACTAGAGAGTATCTTCCTGAGTGTTTTTCTCAGTACCACTATAGAAGTCAGACGAACGATCGATTTATCTACGAAGGGCTTCATGAGATCTGGGTCGATCCGTATACAGGTGTTGTCTGAGGCGCTACTACTCGAAGGGGTACCAACAGGGGTTACAAGGGTGGCCAACATATGTGCGCTTAAGTACCACTTGTGTTTACTACATGTATGAATCCCTAACCCCGGGTTTATGCGCGTAACGATAGATCTCTGTAGCTTAAATACGTTTGAATACGTCTCTACCTTGAAAAAAAATTAACCCACAATTTTATAACAAGGAAGGTGCTCTGATACCACTTGTAATATTCCAGATATAAAAGGTATGTAGAACATAAATAAATAGCTAGAAATGGCAGATGAACAACAATATAACCACAACAACACCATGATAATACCAAAATGATAATAAAATAAAACCAAAAATAACACTTTGATTACTCAGAGCAATGCTCACTTGCCTCTTCGAGGGGGTAATCTCCAGCAGAGAAGAGCTTTATTACAATAATATCCCAGACAAAACTTCTCATACCCTCGACTCCTATTTATACTAAATATGTCTATCAAAAGAAAAATCTAGAGGAAGATCCTTCTAGAAGCGGAAGCTTCTATTAGGTCTTGTTACATTGGACTTATTCTTCCTTATTGATAGGCCTTATTAATATTGACCTTTATTACATGTAAATATATTATTATACCTATGTGAGGGGTTAGGTCGCTAACATAGAAAAAAACAATTAATGTGCCCATACGTACTGAATGATGATAAGCACTTTACTACCTACTAAATCATCCAAAGTTCAATGCAATAATCAATGAAGTCAAAATGAAAGAAGATTGAACAACAAATCTTATCTTTAGAGGGTTCTAGAAAGAATCCACCTAGAATAGATTGAATTTTTTCATGCAATAATATTTGTCAAGGCTTCAAAAATCATGTTGGATCATGTCCTCAACCTTATCAGGTAAGAGAAAGTTGTGACGAGATGATCATTTTATCAAAACAAGTGTTATTTTTCCATACTTTCAAGATAAAAGATTTAAAGAATGAGGACTTACAATATACCTAGGTTATATTAACACTAATTTTATAATGTTATAAACAATTATTATGTAATAATATTTATATGTCATAATGTACATTTATGTTGTAATTATGATAAGTTATCCATTTTTCATAAAAATATAACTTATATATTATTTTACTTGAATGTTATCAATTCCTCAATATTTATATTAATAAATATTTATTATTTGCTTAAATAATTATAGGAAAAAAACATCAATATAAATATTTATTTTTTACATCAATAATTCTAAAAAAACATTAAAGATCAAATTTAAAATCATCCTTTATCACATTCTTCCTCTTCATCAATCCCCTATTAAGTTAGGTTAAAAACCCATGGAGAAATGAAACAAAATCCATCATTTTTATATACTAGAGAATGATGAAACATACCTTTATTTTCCAATTGTATGGGTGTCGGTGCTTCAAAGGCTTGGAAAATCCAAAATGTATTTTATACATCCTAAACAATCTATAGCATACAAATTCCATCACTCGTGTAATTAAGATGAAACATACCTTTATTTTCCAATTGTATGAGTGTCGGTGCTTCAAAGGCTTGGAAAATCCAAAATGTATTTTATACATCCTAAACAATCTATAGCATACAAATTCCATCACTCGTGTAATTCAGTTTCAACAACTTTATTTGTGAATAAAGCATGTTGGGTTCTAGTGGAAAGGAGAAGTAAAAACTATTACTTGTTAATAAACGAATTCACTTTTGGCTATCTTTTGGTGTAAGGTTAAATTTCAAATGGGATTAGTATATCCTTTGATGTGCGGGATTACTGTCAAATGCTTTGAAAAGCAAATGATCCACTACTATAGTTTGGTCAATAAAGGAATTTACTTTTGGTTATCTTTTGGTGTAAGGTTAAATTTCAAATGGGATTAGTATTTCCTTTCATGCAAGGGATTATTCTCAAAATCTTTGTGAGCAAATGATATATTATTATAGTTTTGTTAATGATAGTGAGGGATATTAGTTTTCTTGAAAATACTTAAAATATGATTTAAATTTATTTATAATTAGTTATAAATTGACATAAACATAAAGAAAACATATTAATAAAGAATAAGTTATTTTATGTGATTAGATTTTGTTTACACATAATGATATCATTTTACATATATAATCTTTACAATTATATTAACAAAAACTAAATATATATTATTAAGTTTTGTTTACTCTTACTATTACTATTTTCAAAACAATATATATTTATAAGTACCCATTCATGTATTCAAACAAAACATATAAATACATTCATGTATTCAAACAAAACATACATACATATTTATATGTATCACTAGCCCTAAATATATCCAAATATATTTATAGATACCCATAGATTTAAGAGAGAGTGATTTATTAGAGAATAATATTTAAATATTATTGTGTTGGGCAAAAACATGACTACACTATACTTTTTAGAATTAATGAATAAGTTGCATTTTTTTATTAATGAAGGTGTTTGTTAAAAGTTTTATTATTTGGGTTTTTGTCTCAATATGTAAATTTGGATAAAATAGTTATTTTTCTTGTTATAGGAGAGGAATACACCTATTGGAAATGAGCACAATTAATGATCCTTTAATTATAAATTGTAATCTTATGACCAGCAATTCAAGATGTTGGCATATTCTTCTTAAATCAATGAATGAGATTTAATCTTCGTAACTTTCTTACATTTATAAATATTTCTGTTTCCTTGTTTACTTTTTCATATTTACCTAAAATGATTAATAATTTACTGCCCTAACCATTGATTTCCAGGTTTATCTAATTAACAAAGAATGATTTGTATAAAATACCTCATTTTCACGTTCTGATATTTAATAAGAATTAATTATGTGGATAACCAGTGTCATATTGTTGCAGATGTTACTCGGCAGTGGTTAAGCTTCATGCATTAACTCACTCAGTACGCATGGGATGCAATTCTAAGTCACTCCTCACGCATGGGATGCAACTCTCATATTCATGGAAGCGTTTTATTTTGGTTTGTATCGATATTAAACGTGTAGGCGTTTCCATTTTGATATGTATATGGGAAACGTGTAGAATTACAGTTAACCTTTCAATTAACACAATAGGGCTTTATATGGACAAGATTTTCTTTAAATTTTCTTTTAAAGAACCGAACCGTGAGGAGTGTGGTTCCATTTGAAGATGCTAGACGTTGTGAGAGGAAGTTATGGGGCATTGACGGTTTATGAATGGGAGGGTTTGGTGCAATAAACTGCAATCCCTCAACCACTTTTATAATTTCTTTCTCTTTGGGATAGTGTCACTCTAGGAAAATATATGTTGAGTGTAGATTTAGAGAAAGTGTTTCTCGAGGAAAATAGAGATGTTTCAATGCACAAAAATGAATATGGCCAAAGTAAATCTAGCATGATCCGGAGGAGAATTTATATAATGGATGAATTTATGACTAGCAAAAGTAAATGGAGAATGACCGGGAGGAAAATTTCTTTAATAGATGAATCAATTTAATTTAATTTAATTTAATGATTTAATGGTCATCGGTAACAAATATCACATGGAAAATTTCTTTAATAGATGAATCAATTTAATTAAATGGTCATCGGTAACAAATATCACATCAATAATATAGTCCAATTTAGTACTATCATCATTAATGCCAATTTAGTACTATCATCATTAATGCTTACTGCATTATTTATTATCTCCACATGAAAATGGTATTTCTATACTTCCTACTTAACTACATAAAATTTCGCCCAAGATTGAATACGAAAATATTCACCCAAGACTAAATACGAACTCAGAAAGATGTTATGGGTTATGAATTTGATGATTTGCAAATCCTTGATAATCCTTAGTATCACCTACTCTACTGCACTGGGAAATACCCTATCTAATATCAATGAAGTTAAACTAACACAACCACAAATGTTTTGTGGTTGATGAACGCCGATATGCTATAACAATAAAAGGAAGAGTCATTCATGTTAAATCTGTTAACCTTTTAAATTTATGAATAAAGTTATGTAGTTTGAAAGTAATTATACACTTTTTGATTATCATTTAAGTTTATATATTATAAAAAACTGTAAAAACTCATCTTTATAATGATATTAAAATTTACATTATTTTCAAAACATGTAACATTTAAAATCTTATTAACTGGTCCAAATATTGACCTTTACATTATTTTTGAACTGTATAAAATTAAAAATTTTATTACCTTAGTCAAAATATAAATGTAAATACGTTGATTGATGATGGTCAAAATAAAGTGGGAGATAGACACTACCAACCATAAAAACAAAAGATATATAAAAATCAACTATCTATTGAATCATACCTGAATAAATCTCATCATACCCGAAACCCTGCCCAATACCTAAAAAGCCCGCCTCTACAGTTTCCTCTCATCGTATCTCTCGAACGCTCTGATAGTTTCCGGGACAACTTTGCTGATCCATCCTGGAAGCACTCGAAGCTTGCATAGTTCACCATGTCTAAATCTTTGTTTATAATTGAAATGTTGGGGCGTTAAACTTTGAGATTAATATTACTTGAACAACAAACCAAAAATAAGAATGAGATAACCAACGAATTGCTGTGAGAAAAGATAGATTGAGGTTGGACAATCCATGGAAGTCTTTGTGCGTGGCATTGGGTAAAGCTTGCAATTGAATGAAAACGAACGATGTGTTGAATGCAAACGAACGATGCATTGGGCGCATTCAATATGAAAATTATCAAGAACCCATCCAAAGCCCGAGATAATATGGGTGCTGGATACCCTGGTTTTGATATCCACTCTGAAGCTCATCAGGTGAGAATGTTAATATATGTATATGTGCACCTCAAAATTCGAGAAGATATGCAACCCAGGTTCCATATGCTAATACAAAGAAGGTTAGATATGCTAATACAAAGTCGAAACTAAGTAATTTAAATGCGTCTATGTTAGTGTGTGGGTATAACCAAAACCATTAGTGCCTGAGTGAAATATGAAACGCCAAGCCAAACAAGAAACTAAGTAATTTAAATGTGTCTATGTAACCGAAACCATTAGTGCCCGATTGAAATCTGAAACGCCAAGCCAGACGGGGCATCAACATGATCACTCCGGCCATGCAGTGTCACATCCAAACCTCGCAAAAATGAAACGCTTAATAATATGACACCTGCGATGAATTCTTTGGTCTTTTCTTAATGTTTGTAATTCGTGACTGTTTTTTTTCTTAATGTTTGTAATTCGTGGTGAATTAATTACGAGACACGGTAAGTAATTAAGGATTTGGAATAGCCCGTAAGGAGGCCCTTCACGACCACTAAACTTGGCATTAAGCCGTTTACATTCCAATCCACTCTAAACGTTAAACTTGGCATTAAACCGTTCACATTCCAATTCATTCTAAATGTGGTATTAGGTTAATCCATTGTTAATTATTCAAAATTGAAAATAAAAATTTGCAGATATATTTTGTTAATCATTTAAACGTGTCAATCATATGACATTACAATAATTTTCTAATATGATCAGGTAAATGTGAAAAAGTAAATACGTTAACAGATGTATTCATAAATGAAAGGAAGTTATGAACACTAAATCCCATTCATTGATTTGGATGGACTACTAAGAATATATCAACATCTTCAATTGCTAACCATAAGATTAGGTTTTTAGATTAAAAGATCATTAATTAAGCCTATTCCCAATAAATATACACCTTTAGGGTTCGGGTTAATAAACGTCACAAGATTCTCTGAGCTACAAAATCTCATCTCAATAACTAGCTTAAATGTTGTCGTGTTATTACCACCAGTGAGTATTTACCTTTTCTTCATATAATAAAACTATTGTGCAGTCTTGTATTTTCCCTTGTGACATTACTGCTTTTGTTTTGAACATATAAAATCAAGCTAAAACTCAAAAAACAATATCAATGATGACTTTCACATTAAATTATTCACTTAAATGTTACATTCCATTAACTTTACATGCTTATGCTACAACTAACCTAGTCTTTAATATAGCTATTCATTATTGGAGTTTTCAATATTGTTATTCTTCAATGGAGGTTATATTTTTCATATTAGTATTCATACAATTTTCATATTAATATTCCTAAATATATTTATCATTAAAATTATTATTACAAGCATAATAATTATTAATATATTTAATAAAATTTATTTTGATTCATTTTATAATTATTAGAATTTTCAATATTGTTATACCAAAAATAATGTTAAATTTTTCATATTAGTATTCATAAATTTATTTATTATTAAAATTATTAGTACAACAATATAAAGGTGGTTAATATAATATCAATACGTTTATTAACTATTACAATTATATAATAGTACATGATATAAATTGATAAAGCATCACATATTTCTGTATGAGGGAATTGGCTTCTTCTATTCCTTAACATGTTACCCCTACAATCATATTAAAAGTTCTAACTTTGTAGCATTAGACCTTGGAATATGATAACTTTATTACAATTATATAATAGTAGACGATATAAATTGATAAAGCATGACATATTTCTGTATGAGGGAATTGGCTTCTTCTATTCCTTACCATGTTACCCCTACAATCATATTAAAAGTTCTAACTTTATAGCGTTAGACCTTGAGACTTATGTAATATGATAAATTTAATTACATAAAGGTGGTTATATAATATCAATAAATTTATTAACTAATAGAATTATATAATAATAGTCGATATAAATTCATAAAATTTGTATAAATTGATAAATTTAATTATATAAAAGTGATAGTTGATATAAATTGATAAATCATTTTTTTATAAAACAAATATAGCTTTTTCAATTTATAAAATTTTCAATATATATATGGATAACTAATTTTCTGGAATCTCTAACTCTAGGATTGACTAATAAAATCAACCTCAGGTTGGAATCTCTAACTCTAGGATTGAGAAGCTATTACTATCAGGCTCAGAGACAATGTGAAGGGAAGGGATTGTAGTAGAAAGCAGAACTTGTGTTTTGTGATTTTGAAAGTCAATACAAAGTCTTAAAAGATGTGAACTAATCAACTAAGTCCAACATTTCACTTAAATTTTCTTCATAATTTTTAATTATAATTAAAATAAGATAAACAAAACTAAAAGAAAATTAATTTAACTTATTCATGACTTCTGCACTAATAAATGGTTGATTAATTGGTTGCTTGCATCCAACCTATTTTTTTTCATTCAAACAGCGATTTTGCGATTCGAATTTCTTTAAGCATATATTTATTTAGTTTGTGCTGTAATCGAAAGATATATGCCACCAGAAGTTGGATCTTATCAAAGAATCTAATATTTATCTTTTCTTTTCTAAAAGCGAAAGCTGCCTGGAGGACTTTATTTTGCGCGATATGAGATTAATTTTAGTATGAAAATAAGTAAGAAACGACAATATCGAAGATTTCAAAGCAAAACAACGATTTTCAGCTATCCATAAAGATTTCAGAGTGCATTCCAAACGTTTTCCAAAACTCTTTAAAATTAACCGTGATGTCATAGAAGGTAAATTTTAAGTAAATTTTATTAGAATCTTTGATAAGATCCAACTTCCCTTTTGATTACAGATCAAAATTTGTACTGAAGAATTAAGTTGAAAGAAATTCGAAATGCAAAATCCTCGTTTCATGGAAAAGAAATTAGGTGGATGCGTGCATAATTAACAAATACTTTAATATGGTTGTTAACGAATCAATCAACCATTTTAAATTTATTAAATACAAAAAGATATCAACTAGATAATTAAAAATGTTGCTCATCAATGCATCTCCACTACTTTTATAAAATTATGCTAATTCCTATTTCATTAATACTATTATTCGTACATGGAGTGCATCTCCACTACTTTTATAAAATTATGCTAATTCTTATTTCATTAATATTATTATTCGTACATGGAGTGTTTGCTCATCAATGCATCTCCACAACTTTTATAAAATTATGCTAATTCCTATTTCATTAATATTATTATTCGTCATGGAGTGTGAGTCACTTAATGCAACTTATTGATATTCATTAATTTATTTTCATTCATTTTATAATTAACTTAGTGTTAAATATTGTTATTAATCCCTCCTCAGACCATAGCAATGAGTCACTGGTTGACTTTTTATTAGTTGAATATTTGACATGAATTTTTTTATCATTTCCGAGGTTAAATTTTCGATTATAATATTAACAATTTTATTTTAATTAAAATAAATAAAAATGATTTATTTTTCTTTCATTACATAGAAAGGACATAATTAATCACCTTTTGATCTAAAATTTTAATGGCTAACAATTGAATATGATGGTATATTTTTAGTGGTCCTCCCAAATCAATTAATGTAATTTACTCTTCATAACTTCCTTGTATTTTTGAATGCATCAGTTAACATGTTTACTTTTTAACATTTACCTAATCATATTAAGAAATTATTGTAGCACTAAATGATTTCCACGTTTAAATGATTAACCATTAAGATTACCACGTTTGGATTTCGTCAACTATCTTTTCATTTTATGGCTTTCCTCTCCTGTCAACACTTTTCTTTTCTTTTCTTTTCATATTGCTTATTGGGGTCGGAGTCGCTATGCTTGCGTTTTAATTTTCTTTCTCCCTTTCAGAGCTTGTTGAAGGTCGAAACCAGAATCAAAACAGTAAGGTGAAATTATGTATAGCATTCCCAATGTGATGGAAGGAAATTTTCGTTCAACGAAATACGGACGCTCACAAATAGTTTTGGCAAAGTGCTAGGATCGAGCGGGTTTAGAACATTGTATGAGGGTGTGCTTGAAGATGGGATGATGGTAGCTACCAAGAGACTAGAGATCGCAAGGGAAGGCAAGGTGAGAAGGAATTTTACGCAAAGGTTGGGATATTGGGCATAGTCCATCACTGGAATCTGGTGCAAGTGCTTGGTTTCTGTGAGCAGGGATTACACAAGATCCTCATTTACGAGCACATGCCCACGGCTCCTTGGACCAATGGCTCCTCGATGAGAGTAAGGTAAGCTTCTTGACTTAGCCCATTAGGTTCAATATCTTATTGGGGACTGCTCGTGGCCTGGCCTACTTACATCAGGAATGTCATTATAAGATCATTTATCAGGAATATTAATTAAGCAATTTGTAATCCATTTTAATGCGATTCTTGTTTATCCTATACACAATATTTCAATGGACAACATTGACAACAATTTATAATCGATTTTGATGTGATCCCTGATTATCTTCATATTCTTTGTTTCATCTTTCTCATCTTACCAGTCGTAAGCCTTTTGGCGTTTATCAACAACGAATTAGCTCGTTGTTGTGCTAGTATTACTGCACTTTGAAGTCTTATTTCCGCGACGTCCACGGTAATCTTGATAACATCACATACATTAACATTTCAATTATTATCTGTAAGAGGTTCATTGCGCTTGCTATCTATTCAGTGTTGTATTCGAAGCCCTCATTATTATCACTATCATTTAATTCCTCTGCCATCCTCTACAGAACCTAACTGACAATCTTGTCAGGATTTTAGGTTTGGTGTCTCATCACCTATGCATTGACAAACTTGATAGGCTTTTAGGTTTGTTGTCTCATCACCTATGATCTTATGCATTGCATTCGAGGTGGTCTGAGGCAATTGAAAGAGACTTTTAGGTTTGGTGTCTTATCACCTATGCTCTTATGCATTGTATTCGAGGTGGTCTAAGGCAATTCCAAGAGATGGGTGGCGTAGACATTCATCGGGCCAGACCAAAAGAAGCCAAGATTCCTCCTCCATGGCTTGCTCCTCCGAGACTTGATTTTGAAAACAATAATAAAGAAGAAAACCCAAAAATGATTGAGAGTGAACGCACTGAATTGATTTCAATCGAGTGTATAAATACCATACAATTGACGCTTTCATGGTTAAGAAATAGGAGTAACTGTAAATTGTTTCACTAACTAATTTATTTAATGAGATTACAATTCCTAACACTCCCTCTTAATCTCGAGGATTACATTATTAATAATGCCTAAACTTTGACGTTCAAATTGAAAAACATCTCTTCCCAAAGGTTTAGTGAAGATATCAGCTAGTTGAGCTTTAGAACCACAAAATTTGAGGAAAATGTCACCATTTTTTACAAGTTCATGGCATAGTTAATGTCACATAAAATCTAAATAAGTTCTTTTGTCATATATCCAAAATCCATCAAGAGCCTTTTAAGCCAAACTGCATGACATGATGTTGTTGTTGCCGCTACATATTCCGCCTCTGTAGAAGAGATAGAAACTATGGGCTGCTTCTTAGATGCCCATGAAATCAAATTCTTTCCAAAAAGAAAAGCATAGCCCGAAGTGATTTTTTTGTCGTCAATATTGCCTACATAATCATTGTCGGTATAACCTGTAAGAATACTGTCTGCTGAAGCTGTGTACCACAAACCATAAGTGGTTGTACCTACAATGTATCTTAATATCATATTCCCAAATTTCCAATGAGAATCCTTAGGAGATTCCATAAGCCTGAAAATGTAACTTGTTGCATATGTTATGTCAAGTCTTGTAGTAGTAAGATAAATAAGACTACCAACAAGTTGTTTATACAATGTGGAACTTATTACTGATCCCAAATCTTCCTTGCTTAATTTAGTGCCAAGAACAATAGGAGTGTCAGCAGGCTTACACTTTTCCATCTTAATTTTTTTCAAAACATCAACACCATATTTCTGTTGACTAATAAATATACCATGATCAGATTGGTCTACTTCAATGCCTAATAAATACTTCATTAATCCAAGATCTTTAATTTGAAACTCATTTTTCATGGCTGATATGAATGCATCTAACATCATGTTTCCTATGTAGATCATGTCGTCAACATAAAGACATAGGATGAGAATATTACCCTGTTGATTTACCTTGATAATAATAATAATAATAATCTATTTTTAAGGTCACGGACAAGACACACCAAATTGGTGTATGATACCCCCTTGTTTGTGGGACAAGGGACCCCCCTCCACCCAACGATTTGACTGGTAAAGTCTACGGAGCTATACATACCCTACCCCCCTTTGGATTTGGACTTGTGACCTCTCAAGAGGAAAAACATGTTCTTAACCATTAGGCCCACTCAGGCTGCAAAGTAGGCTCATTTTCTCTCCTACTGAAACCATCTTTGAGTAAATAATATCAATTCTACCATACCAAGCTTGTGGATCTTGTTTCAAACCGTACATGGCTTTTTTTAATTTGTATACTCAATGCTCTTGTGTTTTAACTTCAAATCCAGGTGGTTGATGAACATACACTTCTTCATTTAACACTCCATTCAAGAAGGTGGACTTGATAAATAGGCCACTTATTTTGTGTTGCAATGGCCAAAAAAAATCAAACAATATCTAATCTTGCTACAGGTGCGAAAGTTTCACCATAATCAATGCCAGGTTTTTGTGAAAACCCTCTCACAACCAAACTTGATTTGTGTTTCTCAATCTCACCTTTCTCATTCAATTTAGTTTTATAAACCCATTTGACACTTATGACATTTTTATCTACAGGTAGATCAACTAAATCCCATGTATTGTTTCTTTCAATAGCTTCTATTTCATTATTCATTGCGTCTACCCATTCTTTTTTCTTTGGAGCTTCATCAAAACAAGTAGGTTGAGATGAGAAAAATGCAAACTATACTACATTATCATCTTGGTCATATATATCACCCAAGCTTCTCATTCTTTGATGATTATGGTGAGAATGCAAATCACTATGAGATGAAGAATCATTATGAGATGAAGAACTACTTTCATTTTGAACTTGCAATATTGGAAGATGTGTTATTGATTCTTGATGTTCATCTAACTTTGTAGATGATTGATGTTCATCTAACTCAAGAGAAGGATTGTGAGAAGTATTGTTTTCCATTTCATCCCATGATTTATCTTCCATAAATTTAACATCTCTACTTACTAGAAATTTCATAGTAAGAGGATTGTATAATCTGTATGCTTTCTACTGTTCACTATAGCCAATAAAAATGTACTTGTCACTTCTATCATCAATCTTCTTTCTTAGCTCCTTAGGAACATGAGAAAAAGAAACACAACCAAATTTTTGAAATGAGAAACATTTACCTTAGATCCAGTGTGAAGTATTTCTTAGGCATTGAAGTAGACCAAAAAACTTACAGGAGTGTCTAATGGGGTATCGAGTACAACCGAACATGCACCCCTCAAAGTAAGAAAGGAAGATTTTGGATCAGTAATAAGTTCCACATTGTATAAACAACTTGTTGGTATTATTATGTATTTTACTACTACAAGACCTGACATAACATATTGAAAAAGTTACATTTCCACGTTTATGAAATCTCCTAAGGATTCTCATTTGAAAGTTGGGAAGATTATATTAAGATACACTATAGGTACAACCACTTACGGTTTGTGGTACACAGCTTCAACAAACAATATGCTTATAAGTTATATCGACAATGATTATGCAGGTAGTATTGACGATAGAAAAAGAACTTTAGGCTATGCTTTTCTTTTTGGAAAGAATTTGATTTCATGGCATCTAAGAAGCAACCCATAGTATCTATCTTTTCTGTAGAAGAGGAATATGTAGCGGCAACAATAACATCATGTCATGCAGTTTGGCTTAAAAGGATCTTGATGGATTTTGGATATACGACAAAAGAACCTATTTCGATTTTTTGTGACAATAAATTTGCCATTTCCTTGTCGAAGAATAATATGTTTCATCAGAAAAGAAAACACATTGATACTCAATTTCACTTCATTCATGAACTCGTAAAAAATAGTGACATTTTCCTCAAATTTTATTGTTCTAAAGCCCAGCTAGCGGATATCTTCACTAAACCTTTGGGAAGAGATGTTTTTCAATTTCAACGTCAAAGTTTAGGCATGATTAATAATGTAATCCTCGAGATTAAGAGGGAGTGTTAGGAATTGTAATCTCGTTAAATAAATTAGTTAGTGAAACGGTTTACAATTACTCCCGTTTCTTAACCATAAAACTGTCAATTGTATGGTATTTATACACTCAATTGAAATCAATTTAGTGTGTTCACTCTCAATCATTTTCGGGTTTTCTTCTTTATTATTGTTTTCATGGTATCAGAGTTGGTTTGGGCTTCACTCTATCACTGGAGAGCCTAGAGACCCAGGGTTATGAAAGTATCTACATTTGAGAGAAGAAGATTCAATTTTGAAACTACTATTGCTGCATAGCATGGAAGTCAGTGATGAAGAACATTTCTGCACACTCAAAAGATATGAATCCGGTAATTTCTGAGTTAAAAAAGTTTAGTTGGACTTTCGTGCACGCGAAGTATGTCATCAAGGGTTTCACGCGCTGAGTGCAGGTGAAGTATGCCAACGAGGCGCTGAGGAAAATGTGTAGAGAAGAGATCAGAAAAGGGCCATTTGGAAAGCCGCCCAGAGAAGTTGTTGTTGCTCTTTTATTTGGAATGTCGAAACAAACTTTGGATTAGCGTCGCAGTTTTCATAGATTTCGCTCAAAAGTATTTGCAGTTTATTTGAAAGTTGAGGCAGTTTAGAGCAGTGTAGAGTAGTAGATTCACAGAGAACAAAGATAAAGTTTACCAGGCACGTGAGAAATCCCAGAGAAGCGACCAGAAAGAAAATTAATTTAGAGGAGCACCCATGTGATGTTTAAAAGATCGGCACAATAGGTGAGGAAGCCAAGAAAGAAGTTTTTTATTTTAAATTTTATAAGATGCATAAAAATATGTGCTCTCAGTTATTTAAAAAAAGTCTTTATTATTTAAACATTCCTTATTATTTCGAAGGAGGTCGTGAGAATTCTTTGGGTTTCTCTTGGTGTGGAGTTATAAGATCCACAATTTGATATAAGATCCAAAATCTGTAAAATTGCATGGAGCCATAAAATTGACGATTCTCTTGGTTGGTTTAAATGATTGTTTGTGCAAGTTGTTAAAGTTGATGACAATAAATTTAATGCTTTAGTGATATGAGAACATATTTGTGTCTTGGAAGAATGTATTGAATCTTATTGAGTCTTGCTAACTCAATATTGATATAGTTATTTTGTTAGAATTTGCGACCCTAACAAATGACACAAGAATAAGGAAATCCAAGATGAAGGTAAATTCAGAGAAACAAGATGTTAAGAATGGTGATGATATTTATTTTGGCATTTTAAAGAGAGTTTCAAAGAGATAATTAGTTCTGTGAATCGAATAAGCATATTCCATCCATGCCAACAAAGCCGATAGATGAAGAAGAGTCATAATGGAGCAAAGAGTCTACAAGAAACAAAATTAGACAAGAGTATTTCCTCTTCTATTGTTGAAGAGAAGGAATCATTGACGCTAAGTCATTTATGGACAACGTTTCTGCAATATTGAGCCGTAAAAATTGCATGAAGAAAATCGCAAAGAAGAAAGATGGGCAGAGACATGCAACAAAATATAACTAAATTTTTGGTTTTTTCATTCATTATCAAATACATAAGCAATGAATTTTTGTAATTTGAGGGGTGCATGTTCAGTTCTACTCGACACTCCAGTAGACACTCTTGTAAGTTTTTTTGTCTACTTCAATGCCTAAGAAATACTTCATCAATCCAACATATGTCATTTCAAACTTATTTTTCATGGCTGATCTAAATGCATCCAACATCATGTTTCCTGTGTAGATCATGTCATCAACATAAAGACATAGGATGAGAATATTACTCTACTAATTTACCTTGATATACAAAGTAGGCTCATTTTTTCTCCTACTGAAACCATCTTTGAGTAAATAATGACCAGTTCTACTATACCAAGCTCATGGAGCTTGTTTCAAACCGTACAAGGCTTTCTTTAATTTGTACACTGGATGCTCTTGTGTTTTAACTTAAAATCCAGGTGGTTAATGAATATACATTTCTTCATTTAACACTCCATTCAAGAAAGAGGAATTGACATCTATCTGATAAATAGGCCACTTATTTTGTGTTGCAATGGCCAAAACAAATCGAACAGTATCTAATCTTGCTACAGGTTCAAAAGTTTCACCATAATCAATTCCAGGTTGTTGTGAAAAGCCTCTGGCAACTAACCTTGCTTTGTGTTTCCCAATATCACCTTTTCATTCAGTTTAGTTTTAAAAACCCATTTGACACTTATTGACATTTTTATTTGCAGGTAGATCAACTAAACCCCATGTACTGTTTCTTTCAATAGATTCTATTTCATTATTCATTGCATCTACCCATTCATTTTTCTTTGCATCTTCATCAAAACAAGTAGGTTGAGATCATAAAAATGCAAATTGTACTACATTATCATCTTGGTCATATATATCATGCAAGCTTCTCATTCTTTGATGATTATGGTTAGAATCTGAATCACCATGAGATGAAGAATCATTATGAGACGAAGAACTACTTTCATTTTGAACTTACAATCTTGGAAGATGTGTTAATGATTCATGATGTTCATCTAACTTTGTAGGTTCTTGATGTTCATCTAACTCGAGAGAAGGATTGTGAGAAGTATTGTTTTCCACTCCATCCCATGATTTATCTTCCATAAATTTAACATCTCTACTTACTAGAAATTTCTTAGTAACAGGATTGTATAATCTATATGCTTTTGACTCTTCACTATAGCCAATAAAAATGTCCTCCTCACTTCTATCATCAAGCTTCTTTCTTATCTCCTCAGGAACATGAGAAAAAGAAACACAACCAAAATTTTTGAAATGAAAAACGTTTACCTTAGATTCAGTCCATTTTTCTTTAGGTACTTTACCTTGAACACTGGAAGTTGGTGATCTATTAAGTATGTAAATTGAACATGCAACTGCTTCAACCCAGTAATATTTGGACATTTTTCTTGTTGTAAGTAAACTCCTGGCCATGTTCATGATGGTGCGATTCTTTCTTTCTGCCACTCCATTTTTTTGTGGAGTATATCTGGTAGTTGTTTTCTTTTTAATACCATGATGTTTACAAAAATCAACAAACTCCTCAGACCATAACAATGAGTCACTGGTTGACTTGTTATTAGTTGAATATTTGGCATGAAATTTCTTATCATTTCTGAGGTTAAACTTCCGATTATAATAATAACAATTTTATTTTAATTAAAATAAATAAAAATGATTTATTTTTCTTTCATTACGTAGAAAGGGCACAATTAATCACCTTTTAATCTAAAATTTTAATGGCTAACAATTGAATATGTTGGTATATTCTTAGTGGTCCTCCCAAATCAATGAATGTGATTTACTCTTCATAAATTCCTTGTATTTTTGAATGTGTCAGTTAACATGTTTACTTTTTAACATTTACCTAATCATATTAAGAAATTATTGTAGTACTATATGATTTCCAGGTTTAAATGATTAACCTTTAAGATTACCATGTTTGGATTTCCTCAACTATTTGCGCTTTTCATTTTCTGGCTTTCCTCAACTGTGAGCACTTTTCTTTTTCTGGTTGTCCGCACGTTTCATTATCTGGCTGTCCGCACTTTTCATATTGGTTATTGGGGTCAGAGTCCATGTGCTTGCATTTTAATTTTCTTTCTCCCTTTCAAAGCTTGCTGAAGGTCGAAACTAGAATTAGAACAATAAGGTGAAATTATGTATAGCATTCTCCATGTGATGGAAGGAAATTTTCGTTCAACGAAATACAGACCCTCACAAATAGTTTTGGCAAAGTGCTAGGATCGAGCGGGTTCAGAACAGTGTATAAGGGTGTTCTTGAAGATGGGACGATGGTAACTACCAAGAGACTAGAGATCGCAAGGGAAGGCAATGCGAGAAGGAATTTTACGCAAAGGTTGGGATATTGGGCATAGTTCATCACTGGAATCTGGTGCAAGTGCTGGGTTTCTCCGAGCAGGGATTACACAAGATCCTCATTTACGAGCACATGCCCATGGCTCCTTGGACCAATGGCTCTTCAACGAGAGTAAGGTAAGCTTCTTGACTTAGCCCATTAGCTTCAATATCTTATTGGGGACTGCTCGTGGCGTGGCCTACTTACATCAGGAATGTCATTATAAGATCATTTATCAGGAATATTAATTAAGCAATTTGTAATCCATTTTAATGCGATTCTTGTTTATCATATACACAATATTCAATGGACAGCATTGAAAACAATTTATAATCAATTTTGATGCGATCCATGATTATCTTCATATTCTTTGTTTCATCTTTTTTATCTTACCATCCGTAAGCCTTTCGGCGTTTATCAACAGCGAATTAGCTCGTTGTTGTGCTAGTGTTACTGCACTTTGAAGTCTTATTGCCGCGAAATCCACGATAATCTTGATAACATCACATATATGAACATTTCAATTAT
>JASDQU010509900.1:694-11028 GCA_032191745.1 Picea mariana | reverse complement strand
TTTGATGACGCTGCAAAGAAAAACGAATGGGTAGATACAATGAATAATGAAATACAATTCACTAACTAATTTATTTAACGAGATTACAATTCCTAACACTCCCTCCTAATCTCGAGGATTACATTATTAATAATGACTAAACTTTGACGTTGAAATTGAAAAACATCTCTTCCCAAAGGTTTAGTGAAGATATCAACTAGCTGAGCTTTAGAACAAGAAAATTTGATGAGAATGTCACTATTTTTTACGAGTTCACGAATGAAGTGAAATCAAGTATCAATGTGTTTGCTTTTCTGATGAAACACATTATTCTTCAACAAGGAAATGGCAGAGTTATTGTCACAAAAAATCGAAATAGGTTCTTTTGTCGTATATCCAAAATCCATCAAGATCCTTTTAAGCCAAACTGCATGACATGATGTTGTTGTTGCTGCTACATATTCCTCTTCTGCAGAAGAGATAGAAACTATGGGTTGCTTCTTAGATTCCATGAAATCAAACTCTTTCCAAAAAGAAAAGCATAGCCTGAAGTGTTTCTTCTATCATCAATACTACCTGCATAATCATTGTCGGTATAACCTATAAGCATACTATCTGTTGAAGCTGTGTACCACAAACCATAAGTGGTTGTACCTGCAATGTATTTTAATATCCTCTTCCCAACTTTCCAATGGGAATCCTTAGGAGATTCCATAAACCTGCAAATATAACTTGTTGCATATGTTATGTCAGGTCTTGTAGTAGTAAGATACATAAGAATGCCAACAAGGTCTTTATACAATGTGGAACTAATTACTGATCCCAACTCTTCCTTGCTTAATTTGAGGGGTGCATGTTCGGTTGTAGTCGACACCCCATTGGACACTCCTGTAAGTTTTTTGGTCTACTTCAATGCCTAAGAAATACTTCACTGTGGATCTAAGGTAAATGTTTCTCATTTCAAAAAATTTGGCTGTGTTGCTTTTGCTCATGTTCCTGAGGAGATAAGAAAGAAGATTGATGATAGAAGTGACAAGTACATTTTTATTGGCTATAGTGAACAGTCGAAACCATACATATTATACAGTCTCGTTACTAAGAAATTTCTAGTAAGTAGAGATGTTAAATTTATGGAAGATAAATCATGGGATGAAATGGAAAACAATACTTCTCACAATCTTTCTCTTGAGTTAGATGAACATCAAGCACCTACAAAGTTAGATGAACATCAAGAATCAATAAAACATCTTCCAATATTGCAAGTTCAAAATGAAAGTAGTTCTTCGTCTCATAATGATTCTTCATCTCATAGTCATTCAGATTCTAACCATAATCATCAAAGAATGAGAAGCTTGCGTGATATATATGACCAAGATGATAATGTAGTACAGTTTGCATTTTTCTCATCTCAACCTACTTGTTTTGATGAATCTGCAAAGAAAGAAGAATGGGTAGATGCAATGAATAATGAAATAGAAGTTATTGAAAGAAACAATAAATGGGATTTAGTTGATCTACCTGCAGATAAAAATGTCAAAAGTCTCAAATGGGTTTATAAAACTAAATTGAATGAGAAAGGTGAGATTGAGAAACACAAAGCAAGTTTAGATGCCAGAGGGTTTTCAAAAAAACTTGGCATTGATTATGGTGAAACTTTCGCACCTGTAGCAAGATTAGATATTGTTTGATTTGTTTTGGCCATTGCAGCACAAAAAAAGTGGTCTATTTATCAAATGGATGTCAAGTCCGCCTTCTTGAAGGGAGTGTTAAATGAAGAAGTGTATGTTCATCAACCACCTGGATTTGAAGTTAAAACACAAGAGCATCGAGTGTACAAATTAAAGAAAGCCCTGTACGGTTTGAAGCAAGCTCCACAAGTTTGGTATAGTAGAATTGATCATTATTTACTCAAATATGGTTTCAGTATGAGAGAAAATGAGTCTTCTTTGTAGCCTGAGTAGGCCTAATGGTTAAGAACATGTGTTTCCTCTTAAGAGGTCACAAGTTCAAATCCAAAGGGCTGTGGGGTATGTATACCTCCATAAACTTTACCAGTTAAATCGTTGGGCGGAGGGGGGTCCCTTGTCCCACAAACAAGGGGGTCTCATACACCAATTTGTTGTGGCTTGGTCGTGACCTTAAAAATAGATTATTATTATTATTATTATCAAGGTAAATCAACATGGTAATATTCTCATCCTATGTCTTTATGTTGACGACATGATCTACAAAGGAAACATGATGTTAGATGCATTTAAATCAGCCATGAAAAATGAGTTTGAAATGAAATATCTTGGATTAATGAAGTATTTCTTAGGCATTAAAGTAGACCAATCTAATCATGGTATATTTATTAGTCAACAGAAATATGGTGTTGATGTTTTGAAAAAATTTAAGATGGAAAAGTGTAAGCCTGCTGACACTCTTATTGTTCTTGGCACTAAATTAAGCAAGGAAGATTTGGGATCAGTAATAAGTTCCACATTGTATAAACAACTTGTTGGTAGTCTTATTTATCTTACTACTACAAGACTTGACATAACATATGCAACAAGTTACATTTCCAGGCTTATGGAATCTTCTAAGGATTCTCACTGGAAATTTGGGAATAGGACATTACGATACATTGCAGGTACAACCACTTATGGTTTGTGGTACACAGCTTCAACAGACAATATTCTTACAGGTTATACCGACAATGATAATGCAGGCAATATTAACGACAGAAAAATCACTTCGGGCTATGCTTTTCTTTTTGGAAAGAATTTGATTTCATGGGCATCTAAGAAGCATCCCATAGTTTCTATCTCTTCTGCAAAAGAGGAATATGTAGTAGAAACAACAACATCATGTCATGCAGTTTGGCTTAAAAGGCTCTTGATGGATTTTGGATATATGACAAAAGTACCTATTTCGATTTTTGGTGACAATAACTCTGCCATTTCCTTGTCGAAGAATAATGTGTTTCATCATAAAATCAAACACATTGATACTCGATTTCACTTCATTCATAAACTTGTCAAAAATGGTGACATTTTCCTCAAATTTTGTGGTTCTAAAGCTCAGCTAGCTGATATCTTCACTAAACCTTTGGGAAGAGATATTTTTCAATATCAATGTCAAAGTTTAAGCATTATTAATAATGTAATCCTTGAGATTAAGAGGGAGTGTTAGGAATTGTAATCTCGTTAAATAAATTAGTTAGTGAAACGGTTTACAGTTACTTCTATTTCTTAACCATAAAACTGTCAATTGTATGGTATTTATACACTCAATTGAAATCGATTCAGTGCGTTCACTCTCAATCATTTTTGGGTTTTATTATTTATTATTGTTTTCAAAGTCAAGTCTCAGAGGAGCAAGCCATGGAGGAGGAATCTTGGCTTCTTCTGGTCTAGCCCGATGAATGTCTACACCACCCATCTCTTGCAATTGCCTCAGACCACCTCGAATGCAATGCATAAGAGCATAGGTGATGAGACACCAAACCTAAAAGTCTCTTTCAATTGCCTCAGACCACCTCGAATGCAATGCATAAGAGCATAGGTGATGAGACAACAAACCTAAAAGCCTATCAAGATTGTCAATGCATAGGTGATGAGACACCAAACCTAAAAGACTGACAAGATTGTCAGTTAGGTTCTATAGAGGATGGCAGAGGAATTAAATGATAATGATAATAATGAGGGCTTCGAATACAACATTGAATAGACAACAAGGGCAACGAACCTTTCATATATTATAATTGAAATGTTCATATATGTGATGTTATCAAGATTACCGTGGACGTCGTGGAAATAAGACTTCAAAGTGCAGTAATACTAGCACAACAACGAGCTAATTCATTGTTGATAAATGTTGAAAGGCTTACAGATGGTAAGATAAAAAAGATGAAACAAAGAATATGAAGATAATCATGGATCGCATCAAAATCGATTATAAATTGTTTTCAATGCTGTCCATTGAAATACTATGTATAGGATAAACAAGAATCACATTAAAATGGATTACAAATTGCTTAATTAATATTCCTTATAAATGATCTTATAACGACATTCCTGATGTAAGTAGGCCAGGCCATGAGCGGTCCCCAATAAGATATTGAACCTAATGGGCTAAGTCAAGAAGCTTACCTTACTCTCGTTGAAGATCCATTGGTCCAAGGAGCCATGGGCATATGCTCGTAAATGAGGATATTGTGTAATCCCTTCTCGCAAAAACCCAGCACTTGCACTAGATTCCAGTGATGGACTATACCCAATATCCCAACCTTTAAATAAAATTTCTTCTCGCCTTGCCTTCCCTTGCAATCTATAGTCTCTTGAAAGCTACCATCGTCTCATCTTCAAGCACACCCTTGTACACTGTTCTGAACCCGCCCGATCCTAGCACTTTGCCAAAACTATTTGTGAGGGTCTGTATTTTGTTGAATGAAAATTTCCTTCCATCACATCGAGAATGCTATACATAATTTCGCCTTATTGTTATAATTCTAGTTTCGACCTTCAACAAGCTCTGAAAGGGAGAAATAAAATTAAAATGCAAGCACAGGGACTTCGACCCCAATAACCAATTTGAAAAACGCGGACAACCAAAAAATGAAATGTGCGGACAACCAGAAAAAGAAAAGTACTGACAGCTGAGGAAAGCCATAAAATGAAAAGCGTGGATAGTTGAGGAAATCCAAACATGGTAATCTTAAAGGTTAATCATTTAAACGTGGAAATCATATAGAGCTACAATAATTTCTTAATATGATTAGGTAAATGTTAAAATGTAAACATGTTAACTGATGCATTCAAAAATACAAGGAAGTTATGAAGAGTAAATCACATTCATTGATTTGGGAGGACCACTAAGAATATACTAGCATATTCAATTGTTAGCCATTAAAATTTTAGATTAAAAGGTGATTAATTGTGCCCTTTCTGCGTAATGAAATAAAAATAAATCATTTTTATTTATTTTAATTAAAATAAAATTGTTATTATTATAATCGGTAGTTTAACCTCAGAAATGATAAGAAATTTCATGTCAAATATTCAACTAATAACAAGTCAACGAGTGACTCATTGCTATGGTCAGAGGAGTTTGTTGATTTTTGTAAACATCATGGTATTAAAAAGCAAACGACTACCAGATATACTCCACAACAAAATGGAGTGCCAGAAAGAAAGAATCGCACCATCATGAACATGGCCAACAGTTTACTTACAACAAGAAAAATGTCCAAAGATTATTGGGTTGAAGCAGTTGCATGTTCAATTTACATACTTAATAGATCACCAACTTCTAGTGTTCAAGGTAAAGTACCTGAAGAAAAATCGACTGGATCTAAGGTAAACGTTTTTCATTTAAAAAATTTTGGCTGTGTTGTTTTTTCTCATGTTCCTGAGGAGCTAAGAAAGAAGCTTGATTATAGAAGTGTGAATGACATTTTTATTGGCTATAGTGAACAGTCGAAAGCATACAGATTATACAATCATGTTACTAAGAAATTTCTAGTAAGTAGAGATGTTAAATTTATGGAAGATAAATCATGGGATGAAGTGGAAAACAATACTTCTCACAATCCTTCTCTCGAGTTAGATGAACATCAAGAACCTACAAAGTTAGATGAACATCAAGAGTCATTAACACGTCTTCCAAGATTGCAAGTTCAAAATGAAAGTAGTTCTTCGTCTCATAATGATTCTTCATCTCATAATGATTCAGATTCTAACCATAATCATCAAAGAATGAGAAGTTTGCGTGATATATATGACCAAGATGATAATGTAGTACAATTTGCATTTTTCTGATCTCAACCTACTTGTTTTGATGAAGCTGCAAAGCAAAATGAATGGGTAGATGCAATGAATAATGAAATAGAAGCTATTGAAAGAAACAATACATGGGATTTAGTTGATCTTCCTGCAGATAAAAATGTCATAAGTGTCAAATGGGTTTATAAAACTAAACTGAATGAAAACGGTGAGATTGAGAAACACAAAGCAAGGTTAGTTGCCAGAGGCTTTTCACAACAACCTGGCATTGATTATGGTGAAACTTTCTCACCTGTAGAAAGATTAGATCACGTTCGATTTGTTTTGGCCATTGCAGCACAAAATAAGTGGCCTATTTATCAAATAGATGTCAAGTCTGCCTTCTTGAATGGAGTGTTAAATGAAGAAGTGTATGTTCATTAATCACCTGGATTTGAAGTTAAAACACAAGAGCATCGAGTGTACAAATTAAATAAAGCCTTGTAAGGTTTGAAACAAGCTCCACGAGCTTGGTATAGTAGAACTAATCATTATTTACTCAAATATGGTTTCAGTAGGAGAGAAAATGAGCCTACTGTGTATATCAAGGTAAATGTGCAGAGTAATATTCTCATCCTCTCTCTTTATGTTAATGACATGGTCTACACAGTAAACATGATGTTAGATGCATTTACATCAGCCATGAAAAATAAGTTTGAAATGACATATCTTGGATTAATGAAGTATTTCTTGGGCATTGAAGTAGACCAAAAAACTTACAGGAGTGTCTACTAGAGTGTTGAGTACAATGGAACATGCACCCCTCAAATTACAAAAATTCATTTCTTATGTATTTGATAATGAATGAAAAAACAAAAATTTTAGTTATATTTTGTTGCATGTCTCTGCCCATCTTTTCTTCTTTGTGATTTTCTTCATGCAGTTTTTACTGCTCAATATTGCGGAAACGTTGTCCATAAATGACTTAGCATCAATGATTCTTTCTCTTCAACAATAGAAGAGGAAATACTCTTGTCTGATTTTGTTTTTTGTAGACTCTTTTCTCCATGATGACTCTTCTTCATCTATCGACTTTGTTGGCATGGCTGGAATATGCTTCTTCGATTCACAGAACTTATTATCTCTTTGAAACTCTCTTTAAAATGCCAAAATAAATATCATCACCATTCTTAACATCTTTTTTCTCTTAAATTTACCTTCGTCTTGGATTTCCTTATTCTTGTGTCATTTGTTAGAGTCGCGAATTCTAACAAAATAACTATATCAATATTGAGTTAGAAAGACTCAATAAGATTCAATAAATTCTTCCAAGACACAAATATTTTCTCATATCACTAAAGCATTAAATTTATTGTCATCAACTTTAACAACTTGCACAAACAACCGTTTAAACCAACCAAGAGACTCGTTAACTTTATGGTCCACGCAATTTTACAGATTTTGGATCTTATATCAAATTGTGGATCTTATAACTCCACACCAGGAGAAACCCAAAAAAATCTCACGACCTCCTTTGAAATAATAAGGAATCTTTAAATAATAAAGACTTTTTTAAAATAACTGAGAGCACATATTCTTATGCATCTTATAAAATTTAAAATAAAAAACTTCTTGCTTGGCTTCCTCACCTATTGTGCCGATCTTTTAAACATCACATGGGTGCTCCTCTAAAATAAATTTCTTTCTAGTTGCTTCTCCGGCATTTCTCACGTGCCTAGTAAACTTTATTTTTGTTCTCTATCAATCTACTACTCTACATTGCTTGGTAAACTGCATCAACTGCTCTAAACTGCCTCAACTTTCAAATAAACTGCAAATACTTTTCAGCGAAATCTATGAAAACTGCCACGCTAATCTAAAGTTTGTTTCGACATTCCAAATAAAAGAGCGGTGACAACTTCTCTCGGCGGCTTTCCAAATGGCCCTTTTCTGAGCTCTTCTCTGTGCATTTTCCTCAGCACCTCGATGGCATACTTCACCTACACTCAGCACGTGAAACCCTCGATGGCATACTTCGCCTGCACGAAAGTCCAACTAAACTTTTTAAACTCAAAAATTATCGACTTCATATCTTTTGAGTGTGCAGAAATGTTCTTCATCACTGACTTCCATGCTATGCAGCAATAGTAGTTTCAAAAATGAATCTTCTTCTCTCAAACACAGATACTTTCATAACCCTGGGTCTCTAGGCTCTCGACTGATAGAGTGAATCCCAGACCCGCCCTGATACCATGAAAACAATAATAAAGAAAAAAACCCGAAAATGATTGAGAGTGAACACACTAAATTGATTTCAATTGAGTGTATAAATACCATACAATTCAGAGTTTTATGGTTAAGAAATGGGAGTAACTATAAACCATTTCACTAACTAATTTATTTAACGAGATTAGAATTCCTAACACTCCCTCTTAATCTCGAGGATTAGATTATTAATAAGGCCTAAACTTTGACGTTGAAATTGAAAAACATCTCTTCCCAAAGGTTTAGTGAAGATATCAGCTAGCTGAGCTTTAGAACAACAAAATTTGAGGAAAATGTCACTATTTTTTACGAGTTCATGAATGAAGTGAAATTGAGTATCAATGTGTTTGCTTTTCTGATGAAACACATTATTCTTCGACAAGGAAATGGTAGAGTTATTGTCACAAAAAATCGAAATAGGTTCTTTTGACGTATATCCAAAATCCATCAAGATCCTTTTAAGCCAAACTGCATGACATGATGTTGTTGTTGCCGCTACATATTCCGCTTCTACATAAGAGATAGAAACTATGGGTTGCTTCTAATATGCCATGAAATCAAATTCTTTCCATAAAGAAAAGCATAGCCTGAAGTTCTTTTTCTATCGACAATACTACCTGCAAAATGACTGTCGATATAACCTATAAGCATACTGTTTGTTGAAGATGTGTACCACAAACCATAAGTGGTTGTACCTGCAATGTATCTTAATATACACTTCCCAACTTTCCAATGAGAATCCTTAGGAGATTCCATAAACCTAGAAATGTAACTTGTTGCATATGTTATGTCAGGTCTTGTAGTAGTAAGATACATAAGAATACCAACAAGTTGTTTATACAATGTGGAACTTATTACTGATCCCAAATCTTCCTTGTTTAATTTGAGGGGTGCATGTTCGGTTGTACTCGACACCCCATTAGACACTCCTGTAAGTTTTTTGGTCTACTTTAATGCCTAAGAAATACTTCATAGTGGATCTAAGGTAAATGTTTCTCATTTCAAAAAATTTGGTTGTGTTGCTTTTGCTCATGTTCCTAAGGAGCTAAGAAAGAAGATTGATGATAGAAGTGACAAGTACATTTTTATTGGCTATAGTGAACAGTCGAAAGCATACAGATTATACAATCCTCTTACTAAGAAATTTATAGTAAGTAGAGATGTTAAATTTATGGAAGATAAATCATGGGATGAAATGGAAAACAATACTTCTCACAATCCTTCTCTTGAGTTAGATGAACATCAAGCACCTACAAAGTTAGATGAACATCAAGAATCAATAACACATCTTCCAATATTGAAAGTTCAAAATAAAAGTAGTTCTTCGTCTCATAATGATTCTTCATCTCATAGTGATTCAGATTCTGACCATAATCATCAAAGAATGAGAAGCTTGCATGATATATATGACCAAGATGATAATGTAGTAGAGTTTGCATTTTTCTCATCTCAACCTACTTGTTTTGATGATGCTGCAAAGAAAAAAGAATGGGTAGACGCAATGAATAATGAAATAGAAGCTATTGAAAGAAACAATACATGGGATTTAATTGATCTACCTGCAGATAAAAATGTCATAAGTCTCAAATGGGTTTATAAAATTAAATTGAATGAGAAAGGTGAGATTGAGAAACACAAAAGAAAGTTTAGTTGCGAGAGGGTTTTCACAAAAACCTGGCATTGATTATGGTGAAACTTTTGCACCTATAGCAAGATTAGATATTGTTCGATTTGCTTTGTCCATTGCAACACAAAATAAGTGGCCTATTTATCAAATGGATGTCAAGTCTGCCTTCTTGAATGGAGTGTTAAATGAATAAGTGTATGTTCATCAACCACCTAGATTTGAAGTTAAAACACAAGAGCATCGAGTGTACAAATTCAAGAAAGCCCTGTATGGTTTGAAGCAAGCTCCGCAAGCTTGGTATAGTAGAATTGATTATTATTTACTCAAAGATGGTTTCAGTAGGAGAGAAAATGAGCCTACTTTGCAGCTTGAGTGGGCCTATTGGTTAAGAACATGTGTTTCCTCTTAAGAGGTCACAAGTTCAAATCCAAAGGGGGGTAGGGTATGTATACCTCCATAGACTTTACTAGTCAAATCGTTGGGTGGAGGGGGGTCCCTTCTCCCACAAACAAGGGGGTCTCATACACCAATTTGGTGTGGCTTGGCCGTGACCTTAAAAACAGATTATTATTATTATTATTATCAAGGTAAATCAGCAGGGTAATATTCTCATCCTATGTCTTTATGTTGACAACATGATCTACATAGGAAACATGATGTTAGATGCATTTAGATCAGCCATGAAAAATGATTTTGAAATGAAAGATCTTGGATTAATG
>JASDQU010509899.1:40462-53764 GCA_032191745.1 Picea mariana | reverse complement strand
TCTTCTAGTGTTCCCATGCAACAGAATGTGAAAATTTCTTGTGATGATGGTTCGAAGGAGGTGAATGGCACTATGTATAGATAGATGGTGGGTAGTTTGAATTATCTCACCACAACCAAACCTGATATTGCATATTTTGTGAGTGTGTTAAGTCAGTTCATGGGAAAACATCATGAAATCCATTGGAATGCAGCAAAGGCAATACTCAGGTATCTAAAATGAACACTTGATTATGGTATTAAATATACTGATGTGCATCTGATGTTGAGTTGACAGGTTACTCAGATTCTAATTGGGCTAGAAATCTGGATGATCGAAGATCAACCACTCGATATGTGTTTGGCATTGGATCCGAGGTTGTTTCATGGAGCAATAAAAAACATCCTACTGTATCTTTGTCTTCTATTGAAGGAGAATATAAAGTCTTATGTGCAACAACTTGTGAAGTTGTTTGGTTAAGAAGACTTCTTCAAGATGTTGGAGAAGAAAGAAAGGAACCTACGATGATCAAATGTGATAACCAAATTTCAATCAATATTGTGAAGAATCCAATTTTTCATGCAAGGACAAAGCATGTTGAAGCTTAGTTTCATTTTGTTAGAGAAAAGTTGTAGTCAAATGAAATAGCTCTTATGTATTGTAATACTAGTGAAAATGTTGCTGATATTTTCACTAAGCCTCTTGGAAAGATTAAGTTTGAGTTGTTTAGGGAGATGTTAGGTGTAGAAGTCAATCCATTCTCCATTAAGGGGAAGACTTGGAAATAATAGAGTAAGTGCCATTTGTAAGTGCTAGTTGTAAGCGTCAGTTACAAGAGTCAGTTTACAAGAGTCATTAGCGTAGTTGAACTCTACTTCACTGAATAGAGATTCCAGTTATCTATGGTTTGCATGTCATAGACTAAGTAGGTTAGTTTCCTATATAAGAATGTAACTAGTCTTCATTAATTAATATAGAAGTGAATGTAGCCTCACAGTGTGTTTGTTTCACATATTTCTAAGTTTTATTGCATTGGAGAATCTCGGTTAACCCAGGACATGAGGTTTAATAATTCACAAAAGAAATTTTACAGGCTTCCTAGTGCAAACGGATTTCAATTTTTACTGGTATGTGGGGCTTACTAGGTGGCTATTTATAATGTTGTAGTCTAAATGTTCTAAGAAATTGTGATATTTTCCAGGGACATTTTCTCAAAATATAGTGAGAAATTGTTATATCCATAGATTTGAGTGATTACTTCTATATAATCCAAGCGCCCTCAAGGTTTTTCATCATACTCAATCCATTTATGAATGAAAAAATGAATTTTAAACAACAAAAAATATTGATTTTGTGCAAATTTATGTCGTCGGATTCTAATGAAAAAATCTATTTTGTAGAACAATTAAACAAAACCATTTATAATTATACCTCCTTCTGACCTCCTTCTGATTCTTTCAGCTAGCCATATCCAAATATTTTTACCACCACCTGATAATCCTTGGTGCTATGAATGTGGACGATCTTTCCTCTTGTGCTGTGACGTGTTAAGAAATAACCTTTTATTGTTATCGCCTATTGAGGTTGATCAAGCACAATTATGTGCTATGCTAGTGATAATTTATCATGCTATAGCACTATAGATATGTTAATATACAACTATAGTAACCCATGGAAGTTTTGAAATAATATATTAAGGGCATGAAAATTCATCACTAAACCAAATATAAATCTACTCTGAATATAGTCGAATATATATAATATATTAAAGGCATGAAAATTCATCACTCAGACAAATATAAATCTACTCTGAATATAGTCGAATATATATAGAAAGTGTTGAAGGTTAATTAATTAATTTTTGGAGTCACACATAAAGTCTAAGGGTTTTGTATTCAGTCCATAAATGAGAAAAAGTCAGGATAATAAAAGCATACTTATAAAAGAGGGTAGTATAATTAATAACCCTAGTAAAGAAGTTAATGGAATTTTGTCTATAAACTCAGAGATATAAACTCAGAGATAGGTAGAGAAACAAAAAATGAACTCTACATTTTATAAATAACTTTCAATAGCCTTAAACAAAAATATTTATTTTGTAAAAATAGATGGCCAGACAATAAATAAATAAATAAATATATATATATATATATATATATATATATATATATTCAAATTTAAATTCAAATTCAAATTCAAGAACCCATAATTAACATATCACCCAAGTAAAACTTTTGCTAGATGCATTAAAACATAGATAGCTAACTAAGAAATGAAGGAATCGTAAACAATTAGTATTCTTTAGTTATCTGGCCAACTTTAATTGTTTGAACTCATGTCAATTGACCACCAGAAGTTTGGGAAAAGAAATAAGTCATCCTTCTAACTTCAAGAATTGTGAAAATGCGATAACAACCCATCTGAGATACATTTCCTATTCCAGAGTACAAAATCACCACAAAATAAAATATTTCCTCTCTGATAAGAATTTCTTAGGGGAGAATCTTTCCACAAAACAACATGAGCATTTTGAGTAATAGAAAATTTTAAATTTATTTGTATATGAGACTCAGAAAAAAAACAAACCATACAGGAAATATGAAGAAACTAAGAATATTATGGGAGAGATAACAGAATGAGGCTAGTCTTTGCATGGATATAAGTAATTTTACACCAGATCAAAACTAATATAAATTGTATGCATCACCTTAAATATTAATATGACTTTAAAGCACGGACACTGGAAATATTAAAAGTAAAATTGCCAGCAATAATCAAGGAATAAAACTGTGTAATAGTTGTAGTAAACTTAGCAAAATTTTCTTGGAAGATATCTTAAATTAAGTACTATAAATACAATTAAGTACTATAAATACAATATACAATGGTGAATTTATTTGGTCAAAATCCTATAATAAACACAGGCAAGCTTCATTCAGTGAGTATAGGAAGTAAACCCCTGGAGACTCAGCGAAAAATCGTGAAGTTGTTATTTCCTTAGCCTTTAAACTTCTCACGATTTGGGAATGAAGATTTAATAATAAAAATTCCTGATAAATGAATACGGGATAGGAAGGAATGTAGTAAACAAAGGATTTTTTATATGAAAAGATACGCACCATATTCCTTTATGGGCTACCAGGATAGTCGAATGAATGAGGTTACAACACTTAGGCCTAAGGGCATTACAACGAGGGAAAATATTATGTTCGATGCGAATAGTTCAGAATATTATCGTAGATTTGCAAACATTCAAGACTCATAATGAAAAACTAAAAACAGAGGGAGATCATCAAGAAATAAATTAATGAGATATTGTTACAAATCATATCAACGAAAAAGAGTCCAAAGAATAATGAAGTGGATGAGGAAGTAAGAAAAAACTCTTCAAAGGAATCCAACCATGGAATAGAAAAAGAAAATAACTCTTCTAACAACTCGCATATAACTAAAAACATAGTGTCTACAACTAAGAAACGAAAACATATGGATCATTTAGATGGAGAGTTTAAAAAAATTAAACCTTCAGCTTTTGATGGTGATCTGAAAAGATCCTTTAAAATGACAATGGTTGAGTTATTATACATGTGTTTATTAACCATTTCAGAAGTTGAATGAAAGAGGAAGAATTATAGAAGATACATCACAACCATATGTACATATACAGATCTGAAATAAATCAAGAAGAACAACAAACCATAGAACACCAAAGTGATAATGAAGTTCGACAATCTCACCTACGTCTTCGAGCCTTTGTCTTAGTGGGTGAGGCTTTCTTATTTCTTTTCGAAGATTTGAAAGTACATCAAAATAGTGCCAAAAAGTTTACAAACTGAGTTGGTCTTGTTCTACCAGATCTATAGAACCCAACAAAAGAAGCGGAACTTAAATCGGATGACCGGAGCTCCTAGAAATGACCTGCAAAGGTGCGCTCCTCAATAGCTTCCCTACATAAAAATGGCTTTGGCTTGGCCAATAGTTAGCATAAACCTGAATCTCCTCCTTGGCTTCAAGAAGCCCTAGTTTATATAGATCTGAATTTGGTAACCATCTCCCAACTTCCCCCTAATATGCCCTAATATTGGCCAAAAATATCCAAAACTGCTTATAAAATCAATACAAAATCACTATTATAAAGTTCAAAACCCACTTATGCATATATTTAAGGGAGCAACCCCCAAATCATTGGCTCCTAGTCCTATTAGCGCAAGCCATGTGGCCTCGTGCTCTAAACTTGGACTCGACGGTTAATCCCCTTGATGGTTTTGGCACCTTGGTCACGCGCATGGCCCATATGGTCAAGCCCCATACACCCACATGATAATTCGTAGTTTATCCCCTCCAATGAAGTAGCCCTCGGACTAACGCCCTGGTCGGTGGGCAAGCCCGATCGATTGGGTGCTAACCATTTACCCATGTGTCAAGTGTAAAGGTGTAGGCTTGAGTCATGTGGAGCGTTGATGTGATTGAAATCCAGAGCCCCCGCACCTTAACTCTGATGTATGATGGGTAGCGTTGAGCATTGTGAGATGTATGTATGGACTCACATGACACCGCACTGGGGCTAGACTCCAACCCTTACCTCCTCCGCCCAGATCCACACGAAACTTTAACTAAATGTTTCATGCTATGGTTAATAAGCTACATGTGTGGACAGGTTCACTAGCCCGACCTTGCCAAACCCTTATCCTAGTGGGAGGTCACACATTCAAAAATCATGTTCTCCAAAAAAGTTTTCAAACAATAAACCAATGCAGGGGTGCCACATGGTAGCCCATGACTCGGCCATATGGAACCACATTATTCGTGTAGCTGACGTGTCAAACCAACATCCGTCCACTTGTCAGCTTCCCAGTTGCCAAACTTGCCCAATAATGTTTTGCCACATGTCGTATGTACACTGTATGGGCATGCCATGTGTCACCCTTACAGTGGTGACATGTGTCATTGCCATATTGGTCCACCTGTACTTGCTCGACATGTCATTCGTCTGTAGACCCAGTCAGCCTGCCATGTGTCACCTCCAGATGCTTCCATGTCAGCGCCAAATGTGCCCTGCCACTTCAGTTGTATGGTCGTATGGCCTGTACAGTCAGCTGCCACACTGCACTATACAGACTGTACAGACTATACAATCATCATTTTTTGCCTGTTTGACCAAATAAATAGATCGTGATATCTGGAGCATACAACGTCTGTTTGATCCCTTTCAAGTTATGTTGGGTTCGTATCGATGAGGCCTATGCACACGTCTATTTTGAATCCCTTCTAATAACTTTTATTTTTAGGCCTTTCTGAGCCCCATCAAGCTCCTAGATCCAATTCTAGATTAGATGGAGAGTCCAGAATTGGTGAAGAGGAAGAAGCTTGGTTACTTGACATAAAGAAATACTTCTAGATTTACAATTATTCTAGTAATATGAAAGTAAGAATGACTATCTATAATCTGAAAGGTAAATCTAGTATATGGTGGCATGGATTAAAACTAGCCAAAGGACTAAAGGAAAAGAAAATGGAATGGACAGATTTTAAGAAATATTTTAAAAAACAATACTTCTTTGAAAGTTATTATGAGAGAAAAACCAAAGAGTTATATGAGCTGAAATTAGGACAGATGTCTATGGAGGATCTGATTACCAAGTTTATGGAATTGTTGAGGTTTGTACCTTATATTAAAGATGAAAAGGGGAAATTTTAGAGGTTTTTAAGTTGCTTACCTCATTCATATAAGGACAGAATTGAGTTTGATAATCCAATAACTTTGAATGAAGTGATGCGAAAGGAGATACTATGTTATGAATAGTAGAAGCAACGATCTGAAAATCCAACGACACAGAGAGAAAATAAACAAGATAAACTAAATCAAAGGAAGAAGGGTTTCAAGCCATCACCATTTCGTAATATGTTCAAGGGACATGAAGAACATAATTCCTTCATAAATTCACCAGAAGTACAGGGAAACAAGTTAGTTAATTTGGGATTTAAGAAAACAACTGAAAATTCTAGAGAACCATTGAAATGTTGGGGATGTGGCGAACCACATTTGTTGAGAAACTGTCCATACATAAATGATGCAAACAAAACTGTTCATAACATTCAAGAATCTTCAACAGTTGGATACATTGGAAAAAGTATTCATAGAATCAACGCAACTTTAGATGGCAGGAAAACAGATCATCAATCCACAATTGTGGAAATTGAAGGTAAAATTCATGACAAAAAAGTTCATATTTTAATTGACCGGGGAGCTAGTTTAAGTTATGTTACTCCATTTTTGGTAGACTCCAACAAGCTAAGAAGGGTAAAACTTACTAAATCCTTGTTAGTATAATTAACTAGAAGCACAAAAAGAAAATTAGTTGAACTCATTCCTAAATGTAAGATGAATATAAATGGTCAATATACAAAGGTAAACTTAAATGTATTACCTTTAGGTTCATATGACATACTTATAGGTATGGACTGGTTATAAGAGAACAAAGTTATACTAAACTGTTATGAAAAATAATTTATTTACAAAGATGAATGTGGGATACCAAAAATAGGGTAAGGAAGTAAATTAGTTTCTGTAAAAAAATATCAATAATGCAATTTAAAAACTGCATTAGTTAAGGCTACAAAATATATGTTATCCAAGTAAGAAATATGCTAGAGAAAGAAAGAAAAACAAGTTTAGAGGAATTTGCGATTCTTTGAGGATTTGATGATGTATTTGTGGAAGAAATACCAGAATTATATCCAAGGAGAGAAATAGATTTCTCTATTGATCTACTACCTCGATCTACACCAATGTCAGAGGCACCTTACAGGATGACCATCCCTTAGTTAAGATAATTACAAATCCAACTACAAGAACTATTAGATAAATGACACATTAGAACAAGTGTATCGCCGTGGGGAGCACTAGTATTATTTGTCAAAAATAAAGATGGAACACTACGATTATGTATTGACTATCGAAAATTGAATGAGATGACGATTAAAAATAAGTACCCTCTTCCGAAGATTAATGATTTATTTGATTAGGTTGGAGGAGAAAAAATATTCTCTAAATTGTATTTAAGGTCAGGTTATCACAAATTATAATAAATATGAAGACGTAAATAAAACAATGTTTAAGACACGCTATGGACATTACAAATTTGTAATAATCCCATTTGGACTTACTAATGCACCGAAATTTTTTATGTGTTTAATGAACAATATATTCAACCCGTACTTGGATAGATTTGTATTGATCTTTATTGATGATATACTAATCTATTAAAAATATGAATAAGAACACAATAAACATTTGAAAATAGTACTACAGACTCTAAGGGAGCACAAATTGTATGCTAAGTTCGATAAATATGACTTCTATCAAAGAAAGATACAATATTTGGACATGTAATGTCATAGGATGATATTGCAGTAGACCTCGAAAATATTAAATCTTTTATGAAATGGCATGTCGGAGGTTTATTAAAGCTTGTCAGAGGTTTATCGAAGGATTTTCCAAAACTGCCTATCCTATTACATCACTACAAAAAAAGGGAGTGAAATTTATTTGGTCTCAAAAATGCTAGGACAATTTTGATAAATTTAAAGGTTTACTAACTACAACACCAATCCTTAAGAGGTTGATCCTTATAAATATTTTATCATTTGTTTATATGCAAGTAAAGAAGGATTAGGTGGAGTGTTGTCATAAGACGAACACGTAATTTTTTATGAATCCCGCAAATTGAAGGAAATTTGAATAGTACAGATTTCAGAATTAACAGAAATGGACTATTATTTAGTTCAAAAACATAATTTATGTACCAAATTGTGCTTAATTAAAATTGATAATCCTAAATGAGTTTTATAAAAAACCCTATTCTGGTAATCCTAGATATGAGAAAATGATAATGGCGTTGAGAAAACAATTTTATTGACCTAATATGAAATTTGAAACAACTAAATACTTATCTAAATGCTTAGATTGTCAACAAGTAAATGATGAACATCAACATCCAACAGGGTTATTACAGCCTTTACCTATACCAGAATAGAAATGGGAAATTATTTTGATGGATTTAATTACAAGTTTTCCTAAAACTCAAAGACAAAATGATTCAAACATGGTAGTAGTTGATAAATTTAGTAAGTTTGTTCATTTCATACTTGTGAAAACTACTTATAAAGATATTAATATCGCTGAAAATTTTATGAAATAGATATTTAGATTGCATGGAATTTTTAAATTGGTGATTTCCAATAGAGATGTCAAATTCACATCAAATTTTTGGAAAGAATTGTTTGCAGGTCTGGAAACTAACTTGAATTTCAATACAAGTTATTATCCGTAAACAGATGGACAAATAGAATGTCCAAAACAGATTATCAAATACATGTTACAAATGTATGTAAGAATGAAATCAACTAAGTGGGAAGAATACTTACACTTTGTCTAATTTGCATACAATAATGGTTATCAAGACTCGACAAAAATGAGTCCCTTCAAATTTTTATATGGAAAAAAGTGTACAACTCCCATTAGTTGGGATAATCCATTTGACATAATAATGGTTGGGCCATAAATTCTCCAAGAAATGGAATGGATGGTCAAAATGGTGTAATAGAATTTGAAGGTTTCCCAAGATCGACAAAAAAACTATGTAGATTAGAAAATATGGCATCAAAAATTTAATGTAGGATAACATGTGTACCTTAAAGTCAGTAAGAAAGAGATAATTAAATCTAGGGAACTGTTCCAAGTTGTCACCAAGGTTTTGTGGTCCATTCGAAGTCTTAACTCGAATTGGACCTATGGCATACCAACTGGCACTCCCTGCTAATTTGAAAAATCATAATGTTTTTCATGTTTCATTATTGAAAAAATGTATTCATGATCCTACTCACATCATTGATTGGAACATTGTTACAGAATAATTTCCCTACAGACATGTGAATCTTTCCTTGTATTCTAGACCCCTAATACCAAGACAGAAAGATACCAATGGACACTAACATCCCTTTGAAATTTTTTTGATTAATCGGAAAGAGAGAGAGGGAGAAAAGGTGATCATACCTAATTCTGGAGTTTGTCCTCATTTCTCCAATTTGAGCTTGATCTCCAAAATATTTCGCACATCTTGATGCCTACAATACAATGGAAAACAAAGAGAAACAAGAAAACTCCTACTCTACAATATCATATTGAAAAAAATCATTTATAGTAGACAAACATGTGTAATAATACACAGACTTGAAGGGAATAGGCAAAGTATATTGATGAGAACTTTAATGAGATACTTACAATCATGGATGATGTTGCAACAAATTCTCCAAGTTCCCCTCTTCCATCCCGTGCACGATGTTCCCAAGATCACAAGTTTGATATCCAAAAGCTTCCTTCATTCTCCCCTTCTCCATGGAAATCCTCCATTATATAGGATTTTGAGGCTTAACCACCATGGAGAAGATCATTCATTAGATCCACTAAAATGGGATCTCCAAGATTTTTAGGGATAAAATTTCTCTCAAGGATTTTAAGGAGGAAATATCTCTCAAGATCCACCAAATCAATATTTTGGTTTGAGAAAATATCTCAACCATCGATGAGATTCTCAACCTCTCCTTGAAAATAGGAAACCAAATGTGAGTTGGATTCTCACACTAAATTAATTTCCTTTTTATGAATAGTAATAATTAATTCATGTGCACATAGTATTTGGACCTTCATATACTATATTTCTCCTCCACATTGGCTAGGGTTTGTTACAATTTTTCTTTCATGGTGTCAGTGTATGTGACACTTTCATGACACTTGCAACACTTAGGGTGAGTTACTTAAGTGTGGAATTTTGGTGTGGAATAGATTGCTCCCTAAAGTGTGAGGACGGAAGAGAATCTAATGGCCGAAACACTTTACAATTCTTTAATGAAAGGGCATGGAGTTGGAGAACCTGGAAGAAGAGGCAAACAACCATCAAACAATATTAATATATGTTCTATTTTTTATGCAGGAATACCTATTCTTGGAATACAAGATGACTGAAAGCATGACCGTCAAACAATACACTGTGGATCCATGAAAAATATTGACTAAGGATATGGCCACAAAATATCCAAATGTGGATCCATACCTCCATGACATGAAATGATCGCAGCCACAAAAAATAAATAGTGGAGCTATGAGATGATAAAACATTACCATGAACCAATACAATGTGGATCTATGTGACAGTATATATATTAGCATGCTCAAATGATCTCCTTCACAGCTTGGGAAAAGAAGATAAAAAAGTGAATGCTCAACCCAGGGTCTTCGTCCCAATCTCGATGTGGTATGAATATAGCCATGTGAATAGATGTTTTGATGTCGAACATGGTAGAAATAACTTGATTACTGATCATTAAGGTAAATCATTAACAAGTGCGAGGGAAATCACCCATGATGTCAATGACTCCCAAGGTACCCTAGTATATTCCAACAAATGTGAATAAATGAGTTGAGGTTGAACATTCATGGAATCATTCAATCATAGGTCAATGATGTAAACATGTTTTTAGAAGCGAGGAGGCATGCCATTGAGGCATGCAGGTCCCAAGGTACTAACTAGTTCTTAATTCTAATTCATGAATGTTGTGTTGAAGTTGATAGGAAAAGACTCGTCGAAGGAGGGACTTGATGTATCCCCCATCATCAACATGAAATTGACACATGAAAGTGATGTAAGATGGTTAATCGAATGAGTATGGATTGATACAGGAAATGGAAACTGAAAATATTGCAGATGGATGGTTTGAAGTGAAACTTACCTTGAACATGATGAGGCACGAAAACTAACTTGGAAGAATTGACTCGACGAGTACCAAAAATGTAATGTGACGAAAATAAGAGCACTCTTAGACTGGATGAAAAAGTATGGTGACACATGTAATTGGTATGACTCGGAGATAGGTGGATTACCCAGTTGTAATACGAGACACAAACAAGTTCCATGTTCAAGGGTGACAATACCTGCCATAAAGGATTCCCAAAAACTTGACCCACTTCCTTCAATTCCACCCCCACCCAGATAGATGAGTACCTCTTTTTCATTTAACGATATTGAGGAGGGTAACGCATGCTCGATAAAACTCACCTTCGATAAGTTCTTCTTATTTTATTTAATGAATTGGAAGAAGTAAGGATTTGTTCCCACATGGGTCCTTCAATGTGTATTTAACGAGTCCAAAGAAAGAAAAATCAGTGGTTTTTCATGTTTAGAGAGTCTAAAAATAACTTAAAAGAGACTCCAAAGTTGTCTGTTTTCCTAATTTTAGTCTTCGAGGTCTGAAAAAGAGATAAATTATTACTTGGAAGACACCCTTTCAAACCTTTTAACGAGTGTGAAAGGAAGCAAGATCACTCAACAATATTTTCATGTTTAGAGAGTTTGAAAAGAGCTTAAAGGAAACTCTAGGGGGTTCATTTTTCATATAACCTTTACGAGTCTGAAAAAGTGATAAAAATATACTCGGTCACATTCTCATGTACTTATGAGCATGAGAAAGAACAAATACTAAGCTCAGAATTGGTTTCATTTTTACACAAGCTTGAAACAAAATTAAACTATGCTTGTAATTTCCCAACGTAAATTCCAAAGGTTTTGAGGGATACCCATGGATGGTTGGTACTCTTCCCCTAGCTTGATAAGCTAGTGGCTTAACTGCAAAATGATAATCAAAGGCTAGAGACATGCCCCCCCAAGCTTCATTTCATTCTCCGACTTTGAGGTTGTCACTAATTTTTGTACTAGATGGAGAAAAATGATCAACTAACAAAGGCAAGTGAAAGGAAGGTTCAAATACAAGACCTAACGAAAGAATTAACTCAACATATATGAGATCTAGCTAAAGACTCGACTTGATATCTACAATATCTAGTGAAAAGAATCAACTTGATAGAAGAGGTGGATTTTTAATTTTTTAACGAGATTGACACATGAAAAGAACTGTGTTCAAGGCCTCTGTTTTGTAGATTTTAACCTTGTACAATATTTACTGTAAACTCATATTCAGTAAAAGAACAAAAAAGATAGAATGGCATATATAAACATTACACATGGATTTTTCCCCTGAAAACCCAAATCGGGAAAACCAACATATTCTATATTTTCATTGTGTTACATTGTTTACAATAAAATATACATATAGGAGCTAGCAACATCCAAAACCCTAACCCAATGACCTGGATTAGTCAACAACCCTAATTCCTTAACCGAAAGTAGAAAACCATCGGCGGAGAAACCATGTGCTGAAAAACCACCTAAACATGTGACACATTTCTCGAGGAAGAAAAATTGTTCTTAGGGCCGCTACCCTTGAACCCCTGTGTGGGGGAGATTTTCTCCCCTACAGCCCCCTTAAACCCCCCTACATGCTCGTCTCAACGCTCAGACACTACTACTCATGCAAAGTATATAACACATACCCAAAATTCTTCGACTTTTTGTTTTCTTTGCACACAGGGGGTTACAGGGTTACATAGTCAACAATCCAGGGTAACAATGCCCATGGATCCTCTACACCAAGAGAACTTCTCAGTGCTCACAGATTTTTTTAATGAATCTGCAACATTCTTCAAAGTGTCCACCTTCATCAACAATACTTTCTTTTCTTCAATCATGTCTCTCACAAAGTGATATTGAATATCAATATGCTTTGTCTTTGAATGATGAGTTGGGTTCCTCGCTAGAAAAATTACACTCTTACTGTCACAATCTATCCTTACATCTTGATGTACCAACCCAATACTTGAACATAATATTTGTAACCATATTGCTTCCTTAATTGCATGAGTGGCTTCCATGTATTCCACTTCTGTAGTTGAAAGTGCCACTACATCCTGTCTTTTGCTCATCCAACTTATTGCTCCTCCAAACAGGTTAAACACATACCCACGTGTATATCTCCTACAATCCAGATCTCCAGCTTAGTCTGCATCCACACAACCATGTATATCCACCACTTTGTCCAATCCCAGTTTTCCTTTGTAGCACAATCCATAGCCAGAAGTGCCACGCAAATGCCTGAAAACCCTTTTTGTTGTTGTCCAATGCTCCTTCCCTAGTTTTGACATATACCTGCTCCAAAATCCCACTGCATGTGCAATGTTTGGTCTAGTACAAACCATTGAATACATCAAACTAGAAACTGCACTCACATATGGAACACGAGACATGTCCTTCTCCTCTTCATATGTCTTGGGACATTGATCCACAGATAAATTTACACCAACAGGAATAGGAACCTTGACCGGTTTACATTCCTACATATTAAACCTCTGCAATATTGTCTCGACATATTTTC